>JABANP010000179.1:0-96228 GCA_013115135.1 Perkinsus olseni | reverse complement strand
CTGTAGGACAAATTCACGCACTCTGCACGCATGCCCACGTGTGCATGCGTGCAAGCGCACCAAATTTACCATGTCACGCTCGAGTATCTTCTAACCCCTTCGGTGCGACGAGCGTCTCGCAGTTTCATTTTCACTTGTCTCATATTGTCATTCTCGGAGTCTTCAACCGTTTCATCCTCACCGGTCTTCCGGACCGACGAATTGGATTATCTCTCAGACATGCAGGCGGGCGCTGTCATTGTGAAGGTCGGCGGGATGACCTGTAGCTCCTGCGTGAGCACGGTCGAGAACGCTGTCAATGCTTTGCCATTCGTCGACTCGTGTAGTGTCAATTTGGTTACTACCAAGGCTGAAGTCAAGATTCATGCGGCTGCAGGTAATGGTATCTTTTAGGTTGAGCGCGCAAGATACGAAATAACTCAAGGTGGAGTCGCCATCTGTTGTTGCTTCAGTTGATTTACAGCCCGGGTCGGAGCCTGTAGAGGAAATAGTAGACACTATAGAAAGTGTAGGGTTCGAAGCTGAAGTTGTTGGTATCACCAAGTTCGAGGCTAAGGAGGCGACTGAGACCGCCGTCTTAAGTGTAGGCAACCATTCTGCCAGAGCCTCTCTTCGACCTAAGATTCTCCTAGATATCTGGTATGTCCTGTGCATCCTGTGTAGCCAGCATAGAGCGCCTAGTAGGGAACATGGATGGTGTCAAGACTGTTGCCGTTGACCTCATCAAAGGTAATCATTCCCACTAGCTGGACCAAGGCAGCCCTCCCTCGTCAGGCATGGCCTCGGTTACGTATATTATCGGTAAATCCTCTGCTGACAAGATAGCAGAGGCGATAGAGAGCATCGGCTATGACGCTCGAGTTGAGCACATTGTTAAGGTGGTAGTGGTGAACGCTCGTCAATGGCCATCAAGGCGTTTTTTCATCCTCAGCCCGTTGCCAGTCCTAAAGGGTCTCCAGGGCAAGTCCCAGCTGAGCCCACTGTCCTGAGGGTCTGCCCTACCTCTCCAGCGGCTGGAGTTGAATTTGAAGATGCACGTGAAATTCTGAACAACACTCCCGGGGTTGTTGGCCTGTTCGAGTCGACCAGCGGCGACTCGGGCGTAGTACAAATTTCCTACGTACCCTCTCGCGAGCTCGGCGCCCGGGACATCTTGGCTGAGCTTGGTCCACAGTGGCGACTGGCTCCTCGAAACCCCTCCACAGGCTACCACATGGACCCTGTCCTGAAGCATCGTATACTGCTAGCGATACCTCTGGCCATCATCGTCGAGGTGCTCTCTATGTCCATGCTGGGTTCTTTATTAGGCTGCTGGTTGCCTGTAGTGCTTTTAGTAACGGCGTTCCCAGTGCAGTACTATTGTGGCTGGGGCTTTCCACAAGCACGCCGTCAGAGGCCTGGCCCACTGCAGCCTTTCGATGGACTTTCTGGTCTCCTTCGCGACCAACATGGCCTTCATTTACTCGGCCGTTTGGGTCTTCCTCAACCTTCCTGAGCTGATCAGTGGTCGAATGACCTCTCACAATACAGACTTCAATGACTGCATGTTCTTCGAGACCACCACCATCCTCATCACGGTGTTGCTGCTGGGTAAGGCGCTGGAGTCCAGGGCGAAGGCTAGCACAGCCAGCGCCCTTGCTGAACTGTCCTCCCAGCGGCCAACGGATGCCACCATAGTAGAGGAGGACGGGTCACTACGGACCATTGATGTAGACTTGCTGCACATTGGCGACCGCGTGAAGGTCCTTCCGGGTGGGCACGTCCCTGCTGACGGTGCTGTGGTGATGGCCGGTCTGAACACGGCTTGTGATGAAAGTCTGTTGACTGGTGAGAGCAGGCCAGTGAAGAAGGGTGAGGGTGATGAGGTCGTCGGCGGCTCGATCTGCGTGTCGGGTGGTATGGAGTTCACAGCTACTCGAGTAGGCTCTCAGACGGCCCTGGCGAGGATCCTTCAGCTGGTGGAAAGCGCCCAGGCGTCCAAGCCTGCGGTCCAGCGAGCGACGGACAAGGTGGCCGCGGTGTTCGTTCCGGGCATCCTGGCCTTCTGCGCCATTGTAGTTTGCGTGTGGGCTGTGGTGTCGGCTGTAAGTCCTCCCGAGAGGGCCGCTGATATGACTGATGCAGAGAAAGCCTTGCTTGTCTTTCGTTTTGCGCTGTCTATTCTGATGGTGGCCTGTCCTTGTGCCTTGGGTCTGGCCACTCCCACAGCGGTCGTTGTGGCGACGGGTGCTGCGGCTACACGCCTTGGCTGCCTGGTTAAGGACGCCCAGGTCTTCGAGGTGGCCGGTAACCGCAAAAAGAAGATGGCTGTTGTACTGGATAAGACCGGTACCCTTACTGAGGGAAAGCCTGGCGTCACCAAGACCATAGGGTTCGAAGACAGCCGGGCTAAGGCGATGTTGGCCGCGGCCGAGGCCAACTCAGAGCACCCAATAGCTACGGCCATCAGCGCTTGGGCGGCGCCGGCTGGGGTTGACTCGACCCTCACCGTCACAGGCTTCGAGAACATCCCCGGGGTTGGTGTGAAGTGTGATGTTGATGGTCATCATGTTCGGGCCGGCGGCGATCTGTCCTGGGTGGTCGGCTCCGAGACCGTGGCTAAGGGGATGATGGAGTATGTCCAGTGGATGCAGAGAGAGCGTGACGATGGTGCTGTGGTGGTGGCTGCTGCTGTTGATGGTGTGGTACAGGGATGCATAGCCTTGAAGGACAGGCTAAGGCCGGAGAGCGCTGATCTTATTCATCAGTTGAGGTGATCTCGGGTCCTGCAACCATGCGTATTGTGCGTGCGGTATAGCAGATCTTTCAAATTCTTGGTCGTATGTCGTTTTCCCTCTCGCCTGTGTTCGTCCGGCTTCGTCCAGGCACGATCATCGCTGCTCAGATACACCCTCGACCTGTCAGTCTGGATGTGCTCGGGAGACCACGAGGCCACAGCTAAAAAGGTTGCTGCCGATCTCGGTATTGAGAACGTGATAGGCCAGGCGAAGCCCTCGGACAAGATGGCCCTCATCAGACGTCTCAAGCTCAACGGTAGTCGAAGCTCTCAGTGCCTTCTTGTCATGCTTTATCCCAGGTAATACCGTTTTGATGGTGGGTGATGGTGTGAATGATGGCCCAGCACTGGCAGCAGCAGACGTTGGAGTGGCTGTTGGGTCGGGTGTGGACGTGTCTACTGATGCTTCTGATGTCGTCATACACAGTCTCAGAGGCCTAGCACCCTTCATAGCGTTGTCGAGGCAGACACTAAAGTAAGTCTCGGGAGAACAAGTTAGGACGGTTCGTCGCTCGTTGTTGCCCGGTGTTGGTGTATTCCCTTTCGACATGCCAATCACTAAAACCAGTATGTCTCAGCACATACTGCGTGTTTGAGTCTTTAACTTTAGTATGGTATTCATCGATGTGATTATGGTTAGGTCCACTACTGATATTAGCTGATAGGTACGTGCAGTAGTTTATACATGAATACTGTATAGAAAACTACATCTTCGTGAACAGTAGAGTCTTAATCCGAATTTGTTTGGAGTATAATGTGAGAAGTTGATTTCGCCTCAACTACTGAGAGTCTGAACCTGACTTATTAACACGCTATTCGTCACGATGGTATTACAGCATCCCTACATCAAAATACCATTGGTATGAATACACCGACCAAAGACTGTAACTATATATCGAGCATTCACTGCTGCCGTGGCATCGTTGTATCGTCGGCTGTCCGCTGTTGGGCCGGCTCATCATCATCACAGTAGCTATTTTCAGGACCATCTGGCGCAACCTCTTCTGGGCCTTCATCTTCAATATCATCATGCTGCCCTTGGCGGCGGGCATCCTCTACCCGCCTACTGGCATCACCTTACCTCCTGAAGTGGCGGGAGTGGCTATGGCTTGTAGCTCGCTGGTCGTCGTTACCAACTCGCTCAGTATTCAGTACTGGACTAAGTCGAGATATGGTCATGATGAGGATCTTAGTAAGGCTATCCGAGAAGCGACTGGCAGGAAAGTCGGAAAGGAGTGATCATGTGAATAACCCGGGTTCAATTCACGGCGGCGTCATTTTTTGATGAACGATATTATCTATATATTACCGTCTAGCATTGTTCATGCCGTTCACGGCTGAACTGCAAACATTTGTTCAAGCTGTAAAGCAAAAGGCGACCTACAGTTTCGATACCGCTTCGATGTGGCGTTGTTCATAGTGCGTATCTTGAGGTCGATGCTGGCGCGAGACGAAATTCTGCAGCCGCTGACTGCTCATTCCGATGGCTAATTTTTTACTACACGCCCTCATTCTCGGGCCTCTGGTGAGGTACCTCACGTCACCGGCCAGGACCTGGTCTCGGAGAACTGGTGAGCATCAACAGGGCTAGTCAGTCGCCGTCATTTACTGCTCGTTCGACTGCTCAGGAATGGCGTTGGCAGTAGGCGTGCTGGCCTTGGTGGCGATGAACGAGATACAGCGACCAGAGGAGA
This sequence comes from Perkinsus olseni, assembly GCA_013115135.1. Classification (NCBI taxonomy): domain Eukaryota; phylum Perkinsozoa; order Perkinsida; family Perkinsidae; genus Perkinsus; species Perkinsus olseni. Next base: position 91,758 of record JABANP010000179.1, on the reverse strand, counting down.
ACTGTTATGAGCTGCTGGGCTTGGACCCTGCCGTGTCTATCACCAGTAGGTTAACCGTGTATTCCCGCGAGAGGTCTCATGAGCGCATGATACTCTACTACGTATATTTTCAATAAAACGATTCATTCTCCGACCTAAGGTCCTAGTTTCTTACCGGACGTTTCTCTGATTCGAAATCATATACAACTTCGTATCAGAAGCAGCTGACGTGATGGTCTCGCCTCGCTCGCCTAATGTGTGTAAATGTCTTTGTATTTCAGAGGGGGACATGTCGCGGGCTTATCGCCAGGCCTCGCTGCAGTACCATCCAGATCGCAATCCGACTCCGGAGGGCGAGGTGAGGTACTCGGGTCTTCCGCCCTTCTCGTCATTCTCTCTTCAGGTGATGTTTATGAAGATAGCGCAGTGCCAGGAGTTGCTCTCGGATCCGCAAAGGAGGAGAATTTATGACAGATTCGGAGCGGTCTCGAACGAACAAATGGCAGCGGTAGTATTCTAAGCTGGGTGCTCATTACTTCGGGGATCGCGTTCGATTCACCGTCTCGGTTGGGAAGGGCCTGATGCTTTCAGATGGATGAAAACGTCTACACTATGTTGGCTTCGGTGTCGATGATAAAGTATTTCGTGGAGTTCATTCTGGGCATCCTCTTTACGGCTACAGCGGACCTCACGGCCGCTCGCTACTGGATAACGCTCTATCTCGTCTTCACGTTCTCTTGTGAGGTCCTTATGAAGTTCATAGGTAGGTCAGGGGCCTTTTGAGGAGTGATCTGGGGAAGGAGTGGTACGATATTATTGCAGGTTTTGGCGGTATGTTCTCGTTTGTGCCAGTGTTAGGGAGCTTCAGGACCTTTGAGAAGGTCGAGGCACTGAAAGACTTATTCCCGGTGAGCATCGTCTTCTCACCTTGTGCGTTTCGTTAAGCCATCATTCAACCGGCGCCCTCAATCATCGTGAGTGTAGAAGCTGTGCTGACTTCTACGCAGCATTATTTCAGGCGATCCTGTCTGGGAGCATCTTACTATCAAGAGCGCTGTATGTGGACAGGAAGAGAGAAGTGCAGTACGTACTCGCCCACGTGGTCAAGTCCACCAACAACATGGCCACCTACGTGAAAGCTCGAGGTCGGGCCGTAGCTCGTCAAGCTCGTCGCTGGTCATAGTGTCCACAATAGGTGACAACCCTGGAGTTGGAGAGAATGCCTCGGTCCCTGATGCCGCTGCTGTTGGAATGTTGCAAGGCCAGGGTGTAAAGGTCGAAGCTATGCTGCAGCCATCAACGGGCCAGCAACCTGAATCCAAAGGTGGACAGAGGCTTTAAATCTGAGCTTTTCCTTGGCTTGCAATGCCATCGTCCACTTCTCGTCGTGGCATCCTCATCTTCGTAAAATTGTGCAATATTCAGTACTTAAAAGTTCATGATCATTAATGTACTAATAATAGATGATAGTAAATATGGAATACCGTATGTAACACACGAAGCACGAACACTTACGTGCGTTGTTGTACCGAAAGTTGAAATATATTTTAGGGCACACCCATTAGTATCAACTTGCTTGCAGACCAACCTCTGAGGCTTAACGGACCGGCGGCGATGGCGGACATTATGAGAGAGCCAGCTCTTTTTTAGATACTCAGCCATTCGTGGACCACACTGTCCCTGCTGGGGAGGACGAGAAGAAGAAATCTACCTCCCGCGAGCAGCAACAGCAGCCGGCAGCAGCTCAACCCGTGGCCCGACCTGCCGAGCCTCCGAGCACTTTTCAGAGGATACTCAACTTCATTTTCTGGCTGTATGTTGTTAACCAAGTCGTCATTCTGATAAAGGGTTTGTTGACTACAGGAGCACAATCGGAGACAGGAACAATCTAGCTTCGTTTCCCCTTCGGAGATACTCTCGTTGCGTTTCGACAAGTCTACGTCACAGGACAAGTTTCTCGTCCTGGGTAGGAGCACCGGTCTTGGTCCGATGGATCGACCTTGGTGGCTGAGTCTTGCAAACTCTCTCATTTACGTTGTTCATAATATCTCCGTTGACAGCCAGCCTCATCTCACCTGTCGATGTGATGGCAAGGTGTACGCGAATGAAAGCCTGATACTGGCCTTGTGATACCTAGCGTACTGAACAATGACACAAAGGGTTGTCCCTCGTAAGATACACCGCCTTAAGATACGCGCTAAGCTGCGGGGCCCGATTTGAGGATCGTGCTGAATAGACGTTCGTTCATTTAATGTAACTTCGGTGGTACATAGGTTGTTGGATTGTGTAGACCAGACGCCACTTTGCTTGTTGCAGTTCAATTTTTATTAATTTTGGCCTTTTCGCTCATACCGTCGTTACTATGAGTTCTTCTACTGATACCAACGCTATTGCTTCTCTATTGGAGGCCGCCTACAACGGTGATGTTGAGCGTATGAAGGAGTTGTTGTCAACTCACAACTCGGATCTCACTGTGAACAGTTCGGATTACGACAAGCGAACTCCTCTGCATTTGGCTGCTGCTGGTGGTCATGTTGATGCTGTTAAGTATCTCATCTCGGAGGGTGCTCACTTGAAGCCCGACCGTTTTGGTATGCTCCCTGTTCATGATGCAGTTATCAATAATCATCCTGATATCAAAGACATGCTTGGTAAACTCGAATTGAAGACTGCTGATGATGGTATGTGTTATTTACCTCCTGAGAAGGTCGCTGCCTTGAAGGAGCAGGTTAAGCATTCAGACATTTCTTTGTCTGCTGAGGAGTTGGAGACCAAGATGACTGAGGTCTTCTCCATCATCATGAAGGAGGGTGTCTTGGCAGCAGGTTCCCTCTGGCAGGAGGTTCAGTATTACTTTATGGACCTCGGACTACATCCCAGCTACTTCAAGCACTTTACCAGTACTCAGATCGCCAGGCATATTCATTGCCTTCTTGCTGCTACCAAGGTTGCTCAAACTACCAACTCTGATTATATCCATTTCGAGATGGAAGATGATGATTCTGCATTCTACCTTACCACGATGGAACCTGAGAAGGTTGCAATCATGGATGGTAAGATCGCTCAGTACGTCTCCAAGTTTGGTACGGCTGATGGCTTTTCTATTACCTTCATGAAATCAGAGAAGCCCGCCATGCCCGAGGGTAAATACCAACTCGGTATTTTCGTTGTTGAGAAGAGGGCGTATGCTGATGATGGTCATAAGACTGAAGACATGATGGATGAGAGCGATCTTAAGGTTGTTGCAAGTCCGAAGTTCTTGGAAGAGAGAAGTGCTGAAGTTCAGCAATACTATCAGTCCCTCATCAATGAGGCTATGTCTGGTCGTAACGCTGTGGTGAAGGTTTTGGATCCGCCGTCTCATATGGTTGAGAAGGTCGGAGCTAAGATGGTGCAACTGGCAGCTTATGATGTTGAGCGTTCCGGCAAGGCGTATATCTCTGAGGTCAACGAATGCTTCCGTTCCAACGATATCACTCCTAAGAGGTTTTATGTCGACACCTTCGCCAACGGTATCATCGTCTACACTTGCTTCTTCGACCCAAGCTCGTGTACTGAGGATAAACTCGGCCAACTTGCACAGACTCTTCGTTATGTCTGCCATTTCAAGCACAACCCGAAGAAGTCCGCCTTGGTTTGGGATCTTGTACTCAAGAATCTCATTACACCCGAGCACGCTATCTTCCTCATTACTGCGGCCAAGTTCATCTTCTCATTCTTCCCTAAGGAGACTGAGGAGTATCTTGCTTTGGCTGAGTACTTTAAGAATGATCCGTCCAAGAAGAGCGAGTTGGATACTCTCTTCAGGAACACCATGTCCAATGCCATCACTTATGAGAGGATATATGATGCTCTTACTTCCAACTACCACCTCACTCTACCTATGTTCGAAGACTTCAAGAAGGTTGCTACTGGTGAATGCAAGCCCTTCTACAATAAGGAGTTGGCCGCTAAGGTTGATGATGAAGTTGGATCTCGTCTTGATGCGAAGATCTTGAAGACTCTCTTGAAGCTCAACGCTCATCTACAGATGACCAACTTCTTCAAGCCCACCGGAACAGCTTCTGCTATCGCGATGAGGTTCGATGGTGGTGTCTTGGCTGATCGTCCGAGGACCCTCTTCCCAACTATCCCTTATGCCGTTTATCTTGTTGTTGGTAGAAGCTTCTACGGCTTCCACATCCGATTCACTGAGATCGCTCGTGGTGGTATCAGACTTATCCTTTCAAGGAACAGACAGGTTTATAAGAAGAACTGCGCTACTCTATTGGAGGAGAACTACAATTTGGCCTACACTCAGCAGCTGAAGAATAAGGATATCCCTGAGGGTGGTTCAAAGGGTACCATCCTAATGGATATGGAATCCCAGAACTTGAAGACCAGTGGTCGTGAGGCTTTCAACAACTACATCGACGCTCTTCTCGATTGCATCCTCTGCAAGGAGACCGGCCTCTACTCTAACTTGTCCAAGCCTGAGATGCTCTTCTTCGGCCCCGATGAGAACACTGCTGGGTTCATGAAGTTGGGTGCTCTGATGAGAGCCAAGGCTCGCGGTTACAAGTATTGGAAGTCTTTGACTACCGGCAAGTCCGTCGTCCTCGGTGGCATTCCTCATGATAAGTACGCCATGACCACCAACTCCATCCATCAGTACGTTCTCGAGCTTTTGGATAAGTTGGGTCTTGAGGAGTCTAAACTCACCAAGGTCATGTCCGGTGGCCCCGATGGTGATCTTGGTTCTAACGAGATTCTCATCTCGAAGGATAAGACAATTGCCATTTGTGATGGTACCGGTGTTGCTTATGATCCTCAGGGATTGAACAGAGAGGAGCTCACTCGTCTCGCTCATCTCAGAGTTGGTGTTTCCAGCTTCTCTCGTGATAAGCTATCAGCCGATCCAAAGGCATTCTTGGTCACCATTGACGATAAGGATGTAACTCTTCCTAATGGTGATCACTTCAAGTCCGGTGTTGAGGTCCGAAATCACTTCCCAGAAATGGAGTACTTCTCCGCTGATCTCTTCATTCCTTGTGGTGGTCGTCCTGGTACTATTAACATTGGTAATGTTAATAAGACCATGTTCAACCCCTGAGACCAAGGAGCTCAAGTTCAAGTATGTCGTGGAAGGTGCCAACTTGTACTTTACTGATGATGCTCGTCGTTATCTTGAGGATGCTGGTGTGGAGCAGTTCAAGGATGCTTCCACCAACAAGGGTGGTGTTACTTCCAGCAGTATGGAAGTGTTCGCCGCCTTGTGCATGGATAAGGACGATCATGATAAGTTCCTCTGTGCCCCTGATGAGAGCAGTGCTGCTCCTGAGTTCTACGAACAGTACGTGCAGGAGATTCTCGCCGCCGTCCGTCACAACGCCAAGATGGAGTTCAATGGTATCTGGAAGACCAACCATGAGGTGAAGTATCCTGATGGCTCGAGATTTATCCGTAAGACTGATGCTACTATTTTATTATCAAAGAAGATCAACGACATGCAGTCGTACATCCTCGGTGTCCTCGAACAACACGATCCTGAGAATGATTGGATGGTCCGTGCTGTCCTCAGACGTTGTGTGCCTAGATTGCTCCTTGTTCATTGTGGTTTGGATAAGATCATCAAGAACACTCCCGAGGCTTATCTTAACGCCATGGTTGCTACTTGGATTGCTGATGAGTTTGTCTACGCCAACGGCCTGCAGACTAGCGAATTCGCCTTCTTCCAATTTATGCGTTCCCTCGAGGATGAGTCCAAGGGTGAAGTTACTCCTTCAACTATGTAATTCGCTAATGCCTTCTGATGCCTATCGGTCGATATATTTTCCTGGATGAGTTTTTATCAAATGTGTTCCTCACCGGTAATATCAGTGACTGACGATAATCTCGTTTGTACAGCGTCTGTTAACTCAATTATTCTGACTACAAAGTTGGTGTTTTGTTCAAAATCTCTTAATTCGAGATACACGGGTCCATCTTGAGGCGGACTCCACATGGTGAATTCCATTCGCCTCTCTTCAATGTGATGGAATGATGGGAATCGTCTCGGTGTGGGGGAACCGCTGATTGTGAAAGTGTCCTGCCAGAAGTTGATCATAGTGAACGTCGTGAATAAGAAGTCGTGATGGTGCTGAGAGCAATGGGGCCGTTGACCTGCGATTAGCCCCTTTCCTCCGAAGAAGTGACAAACATGGACCTGAAGCTCAACGAGTGTATCCAGCTTTCCGAGGGCAGCTACCCAAGCAGTCACTTATTCCTCATGTCTTGGCCGGACGGCCTGTGTGCTGTCGATTTTTCACCTAGGAGTCGGTTTTGGCCTGAGTAATTGCTCACCAGCAGTTGAAATGTGTCCACGTCGCAGCGACGTCGTTGCTATTCACTATGGGTCCCCTAGACCAGTATGAGCCCAGCTCCAGAAACCGAAAAGGTAGATTAGGCATCCCTCGGTAAATCAATGTGGGCCGACTTGTTCAACTCAGAGTTATCACGAGGCTTGTTCGAGTGGTTTCACCGAGGCCCATATCGCTACCGAGAGTAGCGAAGGCTCGGATACTGTTAAGAACAATCGATTTTACTCCTCGCTGAGCCGTGTGCTGTGAAGGAGTTCTTCAGTGATTCCTGTACGCTTACTTGTCGATTCGAGTCGCAGCGTGCGGCAGACCGAAAGTAACATTGCAACGCGAAGACTGAGGAATACTATCTTCATCACCACGGCAGCGAAGTACGTACTGCGACTTCCCAGTACGCTTCTACATCACGCTCAGCTTGTTGGAGTGGCGGATAGGCACCAGCATGGTTGGAATCCTTCTTGCGCGACAGTAGCGCCGGTGATGTCGTCCGACACGGAGCAGCGCCTCATGAGCCGCAGCAATCGGACGATGTTGGAATCGGTTTCACGTGGCCGGTGTCCCAGGTGCGCGGTCCTGACGGAACCCACCGGGTAAATACTGAAGGAGCACGCAAGGGGAATCTTCTTCGTTTGATATGACTCGCAGGTTTATGATGGGAGTGTATCCTTCGACACCCCGACACACAATCCTGTCCCCAAGCTTGGATATGCTTTCCTCTGTGATATAAATTTCAAAGCTAGGCTGAGCTATCAATGGTCAGCATGTATTGATTCAATCTCATACGACAATCAAGTTTGTCTGGGTGTGAGTGAAGTCGCGGTTCTTCCAGTACAGTAAACTAGGTTAAGTCTGTTCGTGTTGTGACTATTTTCCTTTTGACAGTTCAATTTTTATCAATTTTGGCCTTTTCGCTCATACCGTCGTTACTATGAGTTCTTCTACTGATACCAACGCTATTGCTTCTCTATTGGAGGCCGCCTACAACGGTGATGTTGAGCGTATGAAGGAGTTGTTGTCAACTCACAACTCGGATCTCACTGTGAACAGTTCGGATTACGACAAGCGAACTCCTCTGCATTTGGCTGCTGCTGGTGGTCATGTTGATGCTGTTAAGTATCTCATCTCGGAGGGTGCTCACTTGAAGCCCGACCGTTTTGGTATGCTCCCTGTTCATGATGCAGTTATCAATAATCATCCTGATATCAAAGACATGCTTGGTAAACTCGAATTGAAGACTGCTGATGATGGTATGTGTTATTTACCTCCTGAGAAGGTCGCTGCCTTGAAGGAGCAGGTTAAGCATTCAGACATTTCTTTGTCTGCTGAGGAGTTGGAGACCAAGATGACTGAGGTCTTCTCCATCATCATGAAGGAGGGTGTCTTGGCAGCAGGTTCCCTCTGGCAGGAGGTTCAGTATTACTTTATGGACCTCGGACTACATCCCAGCTACTTCAAGCACTTTACCAGTACTCAGATCGCCAGGCATATTCATTGCCTTCTTGCTGCTACCAAGGTTGCTCAAACTACCAACTCTGATTATATCCATTTCGAGATGGAAGATGATGATTCTGCATTCTACCTTACCACGATGGAACCTGAAAAGGTTGCAATCATGGATGGTAAGATCGCTCAGTACGTCTCCAAGTTTGGTACGGCTGATGGCTTTTCTATTACCTTCATGAAATCAGAGAAGCCAGCCATGCCCGAGGGTAAATACCAACTCGGTATTTTCGTTGTTGAGAAGAGGGCGTATGCTGGTGATGGTCATAATAAGACTGAAGACATGATGGATGAGAGCGATCTTAAGGTTGTTGCAAGTGCGAAGTTCTTGGAAGAGAGAAGTGCTGAAGTTCAGCAATACTATCAGTCCCTCATCAATGAGGCTATGTCTGGTCGTAACGCTGTGGTGAAGGTTTTGGATCCGCCGTCTCATATGGTTGAGAAGGTCGGAGCTAAGATGGTGCAACTGGCAGCTTATGATGTTGAGCGTTCCGGCAAGGCGTATATCTCTGAGGTCAACGAATGCTTCCGTTCCAACGATATCACTCCTAAGAGGTTTTATGTCGACACCTTCGCCAACGGCATCATCGTCTACACTTGCTTCTTCGACCCAAGCTCGTGTACTGAGGATAAACTCGGCCAACTTGCACAGACTCTTCGTTATGTCTGCCATTTCAAGCACAACCCGAAGAAGTCCGCCTTGGTTTGGGATCTTGTACTCAAGAATCTCATTACACCCGAGCACGCTATCTTCCTCATTACTGCGGCCAAGTTCATCTTCTCATTCTTCCCTAAGGAGACTGAGGAGTATCTTGCTTTGGCTGAGTACTTTAAGAATGATCCGTCCAAGAAGAGCGAGTTGGATACTCTCTTCAGGAACACCATGTCCAATGCCATCACTTATGAGAGGATATATGATGCTCTTACTTCCAACTACCACCTCACTCTACCTATGTTCGAAGACTTCAAGAAGGTTGCTACTGGTGAATGCAAGCCCTTCTACAATAAGGAGTTGGCCGCTAAGGTTGATGATGAAGTTGGATCTCGTCTTGATGCGAAGATCTTGAAGACTCTCTTGAAGCTCAACGCTCATCTACAGATGACCAACTTCTTCAAGCCCACCGGAACAGCTTCTGCTATCGCGATGAGGTTCGATGGTGGTGTCTTGGCTGATCGTCCGAGGACCCTCTTCCCAACTATCCCTTATGCCGTTTATCTTGTTGTTGGTAGAAGCTTCTACGGCTTCCACATCCGATTCACTGAGATCGCTCGTGGTGGTATCAGACTTATCCTTTCAAGGAACAGACAGGTTTATAAGAAGAACTGCGCTACTCTATTGGAGGAGAACTACAATTTGGCCTACACTCAGCAGCTGAAGAATAAGGATATCCCTGAGGGTGGTTCAAAGGGTACCATCCTAATGGATATGGAATCCCAGAACTTGAAGACCAGTGGTCGTGAGGCTTTCAACAACTACATCGACGCTCTTCTCGATTGCATCCTCTGCAAGGAGACCGGCCTCTACTCTAACTTGTCCAAGCCTGAGATGCTCTTCTTCGGCCCCGATGAGAACACTGCTGGGTTCATGAAGTTGGGTGCTCTGAGAGCCAAGGCTCGCGGTTACAAGTATTGGAAGTCTTTGACTACCGGCAAGTCCGTCGTCCTCGGTGGCATTCCTCATGATAAGTACGCCATGACCACCAACTCCATCCATCAGTACGTTCTCGAGCTTTTGGATAAGTTGGGTCTTGAGGAGTCTAAGCTCACCAAGGTCATGTCCGGTGGCCCCGATGGTGATCTCGGTTCTAACGAGATTCTCATCTCGAAGGATAAGACAATTGCCATTTGTGATGGTACCGGTGTTGCTTATGATCCTCAGGGATTGAACAGAGAGGAGCTCACTCGTCTCGCTTATCTCAGAGTTGGTGTTTCCAGCTTCTCTCGTGATAAGCTATCAGCCGATCCAAAGGCATTCTTGGTCACCATTGACGATAAGGATGTAACTCTTCCTAATGGTGATCACTTCAAGTCCGGTGTTGAGGTCCGAAATCACTTCCCAGAAATGGAGTACTTCTCCGCTGATCTCTTCATTCCTTGTGGTGGTCGTCCTGGTACTATTAACATTGGTAATGTTAATAAGACCATGTTCAACCCTGAGACCAAGGAGCTCAAGTTCAAGTATGTCGTGGAAGGTGCCAACTTGTACTTTACTGATGATGCTCGTCGTTATCTTGAGGATGCTGGTGTGGAGCAGTTCAAGGATGCTTCCACCAACAAGGGTGGTGTTACTTCCAGCAGTATGGAAGTGTTCGCCGCCTTGTGCATGGATAAGGACGATCATGATAAGTTCCTCTGTGCCCCTGATGAGAGCAGTGCTGCTCCTGAGTTCTACGAACAGTACGTGCAGGAGATTCTCGCCGCCGTCCGTCACAACGCCAAGATGGAGTTCAATGGTATCTGGAAGACCAACCATGAGGTGAAGTATCCTGATGGCTCGAGATTTATCCGTAAGACTGATGCTACTATTTTATTATCAAAGAAGATCAACGACATGCAGTCGTACATCCTCGGTGTCCTCGAACAACACGATCCTGAGAATGATTGGATGGTCCGTGCTGTCCTCAGACGTTGTGTGCCTAGATTGCTCCTTGTTCATTGTGGTTTGGATAAGATCATCAAGAACACTCCCGAGGCTTATCTTAACGCCATGGTTGCTACTTGGATTGCTGATGAGTTTGTCTACGCCAACGGCCTGCAGACTAGCGAATTCGCCTTCTTCCAATTTATGCGTTCCCTCGAGGATGAGTCCAAGGGTGAAGTTACTCCTTCAACTATGTAAAGACTTTGTTGTTTATAATTTCCTATGTTTAGCAATAAGAGATGTGGGCATCGATCTCCTCTCTTTCTTATGCAGTTGGGCTTGTGTTGAGATAACGTGTCAATATAAGTTGCGAAAGATATGGTACAAGGGGAGGTGGTGGTAGCTACAGGCCGAAACATCATCGTCCTCTCATCGTCGTCTCAAGCCTCTTGGACTTGGAACTCACCCGTCCCCTTATAATGGAGAGTCTCTTTTGGAGACTTTGCTGCCCAGTTGACTACCGCAAATACCTTTTGTGCTGCAATGGTGCTCCCCGTATCTAATCCTCACTGGATCGACAAGATTATCGAGGAGCGTCTCCTCACCGAGGAGATCAAAATCACACAAAGCAGGGTCGTGGAAGATCTACGGAAGTGGTTCAGGGTAATGGTATTCCCATCATACCTCCTTCAGAGACACACCACCAGCTCAGGTGGAGGACAATAACAACACGAACCATTTCACGACTGCCGAGGCCTTCGCTTTATCTGTAGAGAGAGCAATCAGGCTTTATGAACCCTATCCCGACAGCGGCAGTGATGAGTTGGTACGAGAAGCGAAGCTGATAGCTCAGCGAGGATACAACAGGGTGAGGGAGGCCACTATGGCTATTGGGGCGCGGTCCGCTATTGGAGTGACGGTTTCTCCAGTTGCTTCAACGTCTGCAAGAGGGAGACCGAAGGGCTGTCCAGGACTCAAGAAACACCATGCAGTCCACGGCTGCAAAGATCGAGTGCGGCGTTCAAGATGTTGTAGGCTTGCGGAGGCCTCATTAGGGCGAACTAGGAGCCTCTGTGAAGCACCCTCACAGGTAACCGAGCGAAGACCATACAATCAGCTCAACCAGTGTCAGACGGCCTGCACCGAAGCAACAGAGAAAGAAACTCGGAAGCCTCTTGCAGGAGCGGAAGAAGGCTTCAGCTCGGGGGGGGCTCATAGCTCACCTTTAGAGCCTGGGGCTCAGCTTTCACGCTCCTCACACTGATGACGATTATTCATGTTGATGCTGCCACATGAGGGGCTCATGATGAAACATGTTGCTGTCGCTTAGTTATCTGCATGCCACTTGAGTTCGCCATTCTCGTACCGCCATTAGTCTGATCGTGGATCGTAGTCGTCTGAGTATGCGGCATGGACCACTCAACCTAGGCCAAATACAAGAGGCTGAGGCCCGGTTGAGAGAGGCACTGTTGGCTGGCGCCAAGAGCAGGCGGCTCGTGAAGACGGTGATCAGCAGTTATCAGCATACTACCAGTACTGTGGACTAGAATTGCAGATAAATCCTCTTCTGGAGAACAACAAGACACTACAGCGCACCTTGCCGCAGCAGGAGTCCGATATCCGCAAGGAAGTTGCCCGGCTAGTGGACGTGATTCGAAGTGAGCAGAGTAGACTGGGCGAGGAGAGAAGATCCTTGAACGAGGAGAGAAAGGCTATGGACTTTGAAAGAAGAAGTACCCCCTATCCCTGCAGACCTTCGGGTTCTCTCGCGCTCTCAGCGTCTCAAGCTTACCTAGCTGAAGCAGACGGGCTGAAAGGGAAACTACGAGATGCACAAGTCAGATGGCCTTCGCTTCACCAACCGAGGCGTGTGTTCAGGGCGCAGTTCGTACACTTCAAGGAGATCTCGGCCTGGAGAGGCGTCAGGTGAACTCGGCTGAGGCCTCCTCGGGAGCACTGCCACCACCCTCAGGCCTCCACCTCCCGCAGCACCCCTCGGCAGCCGAGTGCAGTCCTTCATCCGGCTGATAGAGACCAGGCTGTGGAGATGCTGAGCAAAACGACTAAGGAGCTCGAGAAGGTAACCGACTGTACGAACCACAGGCCCAGCCATGTTACATTTTAATTCCGAGTGGGTCCCTGCGCCCTCTGTGAACGGGTGACCCGGCGCGCCCGGGCTCAGCGCTTTTTGTCGGGCCGAGCCCATCACGATGGTCAGGTTACACGCGAACGAGACTCTGCTTTGTCGGAGATTCGGATATTGAAAGAAGATGTCGAGGCAAGGGAGGACAAGGTGGACTCTGAACCCGTGCTGTGAAGCTCCTCATTGGCTGCCGTTGCAGATCCGTTCTCTCCAAGCAGCAAACGAGCAAGGCGGCAGTCTCCGAGCCGCGCAAGAAGAGGTAGGAAAGGCTCCATACTATGCAGCGAATATGGCGATCCTATGGAGTCCGTAACTGGAGCTGCGTGCAAAGTCTGGTCAACTGGATGTAGATCCGACGGCTGCAGGAGAGATTAGCCCAACTAACGCAGCCCGGGGCTGAGGACAGTGCCGGCGGGCTGCCACCAGTCGCTGGACCACCACCCATCACTTCCGCCGAGTTCCCACCCGTGGTCTTCGTCGACCCCGTGAGTATCTCACATTGAGCTGACTTCGCACTCGTCCAAGGCAATTGTTCAGATACTGCCCTCCTTATCCAGCTCATTGCAGACAACACCGAGGAGTGAGCTCCCTCGTTAATCCAGAGACACGGTGTCCCTTCCATCGTAGGCGGAGGCGAGGAGGACGATGATGACCGAGGCACTCTGGAGCGGTTGATTGATGCACTCACCGGTCGAAGGGATGACGAGGCTGAGACGGAGCGTAGGTGCTTCAGTCGATCCGCAGGTGTCACGCCCCGAGATCAGATGTTCTGCACTCTCTCGAGCATGTCGTTGAGAAACTCACCGAAAGGTGTAGAGTTTTGGAAACTGCCCTGATCGATGCCAAGCAGGAGCTGCAGTGGTGGCGATCTGGCGGTGGCACTGCCACCTTCAATGAGTGAGATCTTCGCTTCTGACGCACAGGAAAGATATGGATCTCCGTCTGACGGAGGAGGCCTCCTCTCCGCAGAGCCTACGCGAAGGTCATGGCAGAGAACGAGCGTCATCTGCGGCTTGAAGGGCAAAGGCATTCCAAGGAAAAATCCGAGCTCCGGCGGAGCGTTGCAGAGAGCGAGACGAAGAGGGTACAGCTCGACTGGTGGTCGCTACTTGAAGTTGAGGAACTTTCAGGCTCGCTACGAGGATCTGTGGCGGAAGTCGCTAAGGGTCCTGCTCGACAACAGAAGTGACTATTTGCTCGGCCTCTACTTTCACGCCTGGAGCAAGTATTCTTCGCTGGAGAACGGGGATAGGGAGATAGGCAGACTTAATTCGGTTGTACAGAGTCAAAGTCGAAGAGGTGGGTATTGAGGTGACGATGATGTTGTTGGCTGCTGTAGTGACTGTAGGTAGCGGCAGTTTCCAGACGCCAACGATTCTCATACAGCAATGCCGGTCATTACAGGATGAAAACGAGACACTCAAACGACGAGTCGAAGAGGTCCACACCATCACGCGCTGCCACCTTTACTCTCTCTGCCGTAACAGGTCGAAGGAGAACTCCACAGACACAGAAGTCGCCACTCGCGGTGAAAGGCATGTGTTGCCATGTATCATGTACCGGTGGTCCCTGTGTCGGGTTGATCACCCTGGTAGAGAACAGCACCGTTGCCGCACCGCCCCTCCAAGATGAGCATCCTTCCGGCGTATATTCTTCCCGGGGCAAACTGAACGTGGGAACTAAACTACTACTTAGTTTTTGCTGTCTAGTTTGAATAGCAACTAAACGTGCAAACTTTAGTTGGTGATTTTGAGTTCCATGAGTACCTGGAGTCCATGAGACCTCGAGTACTGGTGCAGCGGCACCGAGCTAATGGACCATTTTATCCTCAGCTGGATGCTCAGGAAGGAGTCACTCGTATCGTCTTGGTCGTATTGTCCTGCCTATCTCGATACCCTTCTACCGTAGCCAGTAAATCAAGTTTGTAATGCAGGCATCCTCTGCTAATGTGTTCATAGAGCCCTGCCCCGCCGGTTATAGGAAACATTTCGCTATTGACCTCCACCCCAGTGAAATCCATTGAACAAAACACCAACTTTGTAGTCAGAATAATTGAGTTAACAGACGCTGTACAAACGAGATTATCGTCAGTCACTGACATTAACGGTGAGGAACACATTTGATAAAAACTCTCATCCAGGAAAATATATCGACCGATAGGCATCAGAAGGCATTAGCGAATTACATAGTTGAAGGAGTAACTTCACCCTTGGACTCATCCTCGAGGGAACGCATAAATTGGAAGAAGGCGAATTCGCTAGTCTGCAGGCCGTTGGCGTAGACAAACTCATCAGCAATCCAAGTAGCAACCATGGCGTTAAGATAAGCCTCGGGAGTGTTCTTGATGATCTTATCCAAACCACAATGAACAAGGAGCAATCTAGGCACACAACGTCTGAGGACAGCACGGACCATCCAATCATTCTCAGGATCGTGTTGTTCGAGGACACCGAGGATGTACGACTGCATGTCGTTGATCTTCTTTGACAATAAAATAGTAGCATCAGTCTTACGGATGAATCTCGAGCCATCAGGATACTTCACCTCATGGTTGGTCTTCCAGATACCATTAAACTCCATCTTAGCGTTGTGACGGATGGCGGCAAGAATCTCCTGCACGTACTGTTCGTAGAACTCAGGAGCAGCACTGCTCTCATCAGGGGCACAGAGGAACTTATCATGATCGTCCTTATCCATGCACAAGGAGGCGAACACTTCCATACTGCTGGAAGTAACACCACCCTTGTTGGTGGAAGCATCCTTGAACTGCTCCACACCAGCATCCTCAAGATAACGACGAGCATCATCAGTAAAGTACAAGTTGGCACCTTCCACAACATACTTGAACTTGAGCTCCTTGGTCTCAGGGTTGAACATGGTCTTATTAACATTACCAATGTTAATAGTACCAGGACGACCACCACAAGGGATGAAGAGGTCAGCGGAGAAGTACTCCATTTCTGGGAAGTGATTTCGGACCTCAACACCGGACTTGAAGTGATCACCATTAGGAAGAGTTACATCCTTATCGTCAATGGTGACCAAGAATGCCTTTGGATCGGCTGATAGCTTATCACGAGAGAAGCTGGAAACACCAACTCTGAGATAAGCGAGACGAGTGAGCTCCTCTCTGTTCAATCCCTGAGGATCATAAGCAACACCGGTACCATCACAAATGGCAATTGTCTTATCCTTCGAGATGAGAATCTCGTTAGAACCGAGATCACCATCGGGGCCACCGGACATGACCTTGGTGAGTTTAGACTCCTCAAGACCCAACTTATCCAAAAGCTCGAGAACGTACTGATGGATGGAGTTGGTGGTCATGGCGTACTTATCATGAGGAATACCACCGAGGACGACAGACTTGCCGGTAGTCAAAGACTTCCAATACTTGTAACCGCGAGCCTTGGCTCTCAGAGCACCCAACTTCATGAACCCAGCAGTGTTCTCATCGGGGCCGAAGAAGAGCATCTCAGGCTTGGACAAGTTAGAGTAGAGGCCGGTCTCCTTGCAGAGGATGCAATCGAGAAGAGCGTCGATGTAGTTGTTGAAAGCCTCACGACCACTGGTCTTCAAGTTCTGGGATTCCATATCCATTAGGATGGTACCCTTTGAACCACCCTCAGGGATATCCTTATTCTTCAGCTGCTGAGTGTAGGCCAAATTGTAGTTCTCCTCCAATAGAGTAGCGCAGTTCTTCTTATAAACCTGTCTGTTCCTTGAAAGGATAAGTCTGATACCACCACGAGCGATCTCAGTGAATCGGATGTGGAAGCCGTAGAAGCTTCTACCAACAACAAGATAAACGGCATAAGGGATAGTTGGGAAGAGGGTCCTCGGACGATCAGCCAAGACACCACCATCGAACCTCATCGCGATAGCAGAAGCTGTTCCGGTGGGCTTGAAGAAGTTGGTCATCTGTAGATGAGCGTTGAGCTTCAAGAGAGTCTTCAAGATCTTCGCATCAAGACGAGATCCAACTTCATCATCAACCCTTAGCGGCCAACTCCTTATTGTAGAAGGGCTTGCATTCACCAGTAGCAACCTTCTTGAAGTCTTCGAACATAGGTAGAGTGAGGTGGTAGTTGGAAGTAAGAGCATCATATATCCTCTCATAAGTGATGGCATTGGACATGGTGTTCCTGAAGAGAGTATCCAACTCGCTCTTCTTGGACGGATCATTCTTAAAGTACTCAGCCAAAGCGAGATACTCCTCAGTCTCCTTAGGGAAGAATGAGAAGATGAACTTGGCCGCAGTAATGAGGAAGATAGCGTGCTCGGGTGTAATGAGATTCTTGAGTACAAGATCCCAAACCAAGGCGGACTTCTTCGGGTTGTGCTTGAAATGGCAGACATAACGAAGAGTCTGTGCAAGTTGGCCGAGTTTATCCTCAGTACACGAGCTTGGGTCGAAGAAGCAAGTGTAGACGATAATACCGTTGGCGAAGGTGTCGACATAAAACCTCTTAGGAGTGATATCGTTGGAACGGAAGCATTCGTTGACCTCAGAGATATACGCCTTGCCGGAACGCTCAACATCATAAGCAGCCAGTTGCACCATCTTAGCTCCGACCTTCTCAACCATATGAGCTGGCGGATCCAAAACCTTCACCACAGCGTTACGACCAGACATAGCCTCATTGATGAGAGACTGATAGTATTGCTGAACTTCAGCACTTCTCTCTTCCAAGAACTTCGCACTTGCAACAACCTTAAGATCGCTCTCATCCATCATATCTTCAGTCTTATGACCATCACCAGCATACGCCCTCTTCTCAACAACGAAAATACCGAATTGGTATTTACCCTCGGGCATGGCAGGCTTCTCTGATTTCATGAAGGTAATAGAAAAGCCATCAGCCGTACCAAACTTGGAGACGTACTGAGCGATCTTTACCATCCATGATTGCAACCTTTTCAGGTTCCATCGTGGTAAGGTAGAATGCAGAATCATCATCTTCCATCTCCGAAATGGATATAATCAGAGTTGGTAGTTTGAGCAACCTTGGTAGCAGCAAGAAGGCAATGAATATGCCTGGCGATCTGAGTACTGGTAAAGTGCTTGAAGTAGCTGGGATGTAGTCCGAGGTCCATAAAGTAATACTGAACTTCCTGCCAGAGGGAACCTGCTGCCAAGACACCCTCCTTCATGATGATGGAGAAGACCTCAGTCATCTTGGTCTCCAACTCCTCAGCAGACAAAGAAATGTCTGAATGCTTAACCTGCTCCTTCAAGGCAGCGACCTTCTCCAGGAGGTAAATAACACATACCATCATCAGCAGTCTTCAATTCGAGTTTACCAAGCATGTCTTTGATATCAGGATGATTATTGATAACTGCATCATGAACAGGGAGCATACCAAAACGGTCGGGCTTCAAGTGAGCACCCTCCGAGATGAGATACTTAACAGCATCAACATGACCACCAGCAGCAGCCAAATGCAGAGGAGTTCGCTTGTCGTAATCCGAACTGTTCACAGTGAGATCCGAGTTGTGAGTTGACAACAACTCCTTCATACGCTCAACATCACCGTTGTAGGCGGCCTCCAATAGAGAAGCAATAGCGTTGGTATCAGTAGAAGAACTCATAGTAACGACGGTATGAGCGAAAAGGCCAAAATTAATAAAAATTGAACTGTCAAAAGGAAAATAGTCGCAACACGAACAGACTTAACCTAGTTTACTGTACTGGAAGAACCGCGACTTTACTCACACCCAGACAAACTTGATTGTCGTATGAGATTGCATCAATACATGCTGACTATTGACAGCTCAGCCTAGCGTTGAAATTTATATCACAGAGGAAAGCATATCCAAGCTTGGGGACAGGATTGTGTGTCGGGGTGTCGAAGGATACGCTCCCATCATAAACCTGCGAGTCATATCAAACGAAGAAGATTCCCCTTGCGTGCTCCTTCAGTATTTGCCCGGTGGGTTCCGTCAGGACCGCGCACCTGGGACACGGGCCGCGTGAAACCGATTCCAACATCGTCCGGTTGCTGCGGCTCATGAGGCGCTGCTCCGTGTCGGACGACCTCACCGGCGCTACTGTCGCGCAAGAAGGATTCCATCCACGGTGGCGCCTATCCGCCACTCCAACAAGCTGAGCGTGATGTAGAAGCGTACTGGGAAGTCGCAGTACGTAATTCGTTGCCGTGGTGATGAAGATAGTATTCCTCAGTCTTCGCGTTGCAATGTTACTTTCGGTCTGCCGCACGCAGCGACTCGAATCGACAAGTAAGCGTATCGGAATCACTGAAGAACTCCTTCACAGCACACGGCTCAGCGAGGAGTAAAATCGATTGTTCTTAACAGTATCCGAGCCTTCGTTACTCTCGGTAGCGAAATGGGCCTCGGTGAAACCACTTTTTCGAACAAGCCCCGTGATAACTCTGAGTTGAACAAGTCGGCCCACATTGATTTACCGAGGGATGCCTAATCTACCTTTTCGGTTTCTGGAGCTGGGCTCATACTGGTCTGCGATGTGGGCACATTTCAACTGCTGGTGAGCAATTACTCAGGCCAAAACCGGCTCCTCAGTGGAAAATCGACAACACACAGGCCGTCCGGCCAAGAGATGAAGAATAAAGTGACTGCTCAGGCAGGCTGACGTCGAAAAGCCGGATACACTCGTTGAGCTTCAGGCCCATGTTTGTCAATTCTTCGAAGGAATGGGGCTAATCACACGTCGACGGCCTCATTGCTCTCAGCACCATCAAGACTTCTTATTCACGACGTTCACTATGATCAACTTCTGGCAGGACACTTTCACAATCAACGGTTCCCCCACACCGAGACGAATCCCATCATTCTATCACATCGAAGAGAGGCGAATGGAATTCACCATGTGGATTCCGCCTCAAGATGGACCCGTGTATCTCGAATTAAGAGATTTTGAACAAAACACCAACTTTGTAGTCAGAATATTTGAGTTAACAGACGCTGTACAAACGAGATTATCGTTAGTCACTGATATTAACGGTGAGGAACACATTTGATAAAAACTCTCATCCAGAAAAATATATCGACCGATAGGCATCAGAAGGCATCAGCGAATTACATAGTTGAAGGAGTAACTTCACCCTTGGACTCATCCTCGAGGGAACGCATAAATTGGAAGAAGGCGAATTCGCTAGTCTGCAGGCCGTTGCCGTAGACAAACTCATCAGCAATCCAAGTAGCAACCATGGCGTTGAGATAAGCCTCGGGAGTGTTCTTGATGATCTTATCCAAACCACAATGAACAAGGAGCAATCTAGGCACACAACGTCTGAGGACAGCACGGACCATCCAATCATTCTCAGGATCGTGTTGCTCGAGGACACCGAGGATGTACGACTGCATGTCGTTGATCTTCTTTGATAATAAAATAGTAGCATCAGTCTTACGGATGAATCTCGAGCCATCAGGATACTTCACCTCATGGTTGGTCTTCCAGATACCATTGAACTCCATCTTGGCGTTGTGACGGACGGCGGCGAGAATCTCCTGCACGTACTGTTCGTAGAACTCAGGAGCAGCACTGCTCTCATCAGGGGCACAGAGGAACTTATCATGATCGTCCTTATCCATGCACAAGGCGGCGAACACTTCCATACTGCTGGAAGTAACACCACCCTTGTTGGTGGAAGCATCCTTGAACTGCTCCACACCAGCATCCTCAAGATAACGACGAGCATCATCAGTAAAGTACAAGTTGGCACCTTCCACGACATACTTGAACTTGAGCTCCTTGGTCTCAGGGTTGAACATGGTCTTATTAACATTACCAATGTTAATAGTACCAGGACGACCACCACAAGGAATGAAGAGATCAGCGGAGAAGTACTCCATTTCTGGGAAGTGATTTCGGACCTCAACACCGGACTTGAAGTGATCACCATTAGGAAGAGTTACATCCTTATCGTCAATGGTGACCAAGAATGCCTTTGGATCGGCTGAGAGCTTATCACGAGAGAAGCTGGAAACACCAACTCTGAGATGAGCGAGACGAGTGAGCTCCTCTCTGTTCAATCCCTGAGGATCATGAGCAACACCGGTACCATCACAAATGGCAATTGTCTTATCCTTCGAGATGAGAATCTCGTTAGAACCAAGATCACCATCGGGGCCACCGGACATGACCTTGGTGAGTTTAGACTCCTCAAGACCCAACTTATCCAAAAGCTCGAGAACGTACTGATGGATGGAGTTGGTGGTCATGGCGTACTTATCATGAGGAATACCACCGAGGACGACGGACTTGCCGGTAGTCAAAGACTTCCAATACTTGTAACCGCGAGCCTTGGCTCTCAGAGCACCCAACTTCATGAACCCAGCAGTGTTCTCATCGGGGCCGAAGAAGAGCATCTCAGGCTTGGACAAGTTAGAGTAGAGGCCGGTCTCCTTGCAGAGGATGCAATCGAGAAGAGCGTCGATGTAGTTGTTGAAAGCCTCACGACCACTGGTCTTCAAGTTCTGGGATTCCATATCCATTAGGATGGTACCCTTTGAACCACCCTCAGGGATATCCTTATTCTTCAGCTGCTGAGTGTAGGCCAAATTGTAGTTCTCCTCCAATAGAGTAGCGCAGTTCTTCTTATAAACCTGTCTGTTCCTTGAAAGGATAAGTCTGATACCACCACGAGCGATCTCAGTGAATCGGATGTGGAAGCCGTAGAAGCTTCTACCAACAACAAGATAAACGGCATAAGGGATAGTTGGGAAGAGGGTCCTCGGACGATCAGCCAAGACACCACCATCGAACCTCATCGCGATAGCAGAAGCTGTTCCGGTGGGCTTGAAGAAGTTGGTCATCTGTAGATGAGCGTTGAGCTTCAAGAGAGTCTTCAAGATCTTCGCATCAAGACGAGATCCAACTTCATCATCAACCTTAGCGGCCAACTCCTTATTGTAGAAGGGCTTGCATTCACCAGTAGCAACCTTCTTGAAGTCTTCGAACATAGGTAGAGTGAGGTGGTAGTTGGAAGTAAGAGCATCATATATCCTCTCATAAGTGATGGCATTGGACATGGTGTTCCTGAAGAGAGTATCCAACTCGCTCTTCTTGGACGGATCATTCTTAAAGTACTCAGCCAAAGCGAGATACTCCTCAGTCTCCTTAGGGAAGAATGAGAAGATGAACTTGGCCGCAGTAATGAGGAAGATAGCGTGCTCGGGTGTAATGAGATTCTTGAGTACAAGACCCCAAACCAAGGCGGACTTCTTCGGGTTGTGCTTGAAATGGCAGACATAACGAAGAGTCTGTGCAAGTTGGCCGAGTTTATCCTCAGTACACGAGCTTGGGTCGAAGAAGCAAGTGTAGACGATAATACCGTTGGCGAAGGTGTCGACATAAAACCTCTTAGGAGTGATATCGTTGGAACGGAAGCATTCGTTGACCTCAGAGATATACGCCTTGCCGGAATGCTCAACATCATAAGCTGCCAGTTGCACCATCTTAGCTCCGACCTTCTCAACCATATGAGCTGGCGGATCCAAAACCTTCACCACAGCGTTACGACCAGACATAGCCTCATTGATGAGGGACTGATAGTATTGCTGAACTTCAGCACTTCTCTCTTCTAAGAACTTCGCACTTGCAACAACCTTAAGATCGCTCTCATCCATCATGTCTTCAGTCTTATGACCATCACCAGCATACGCCCTCTTCTCAACAACGAAAATACCGAGTTGGTATTTACCCTCGGGCATGGCGGGCTTCTCTGATTTCATGAAGGTAATAGAAAAGCCATCAGCCGTACCAAACTTGGAGACGTACTGGGCGACTTTACCATCCATGATTGCAACCTTTTCAGGTTCCATCGTGGTAAGGTAGAATGCAGAATCATCATCTTCCATCTCGAAATGAATATAATCAGAGTTGGTAGTTTGAGCAACCTTGGTAGCAGCAAGAAGGCAATGAATATGCCTGGCGATCTGAGTACTGGTAAAGTGCTTGAAGTAGCTGGGATGTAGTCCGAGGTCCATAAAGTAATACTGAACCTCCTGCCAGAGGGAACCTGCTGCCAAGACACCCTCCTTCATGATGATGGAGAAGACCTCAGTCATCTTGGTCTCCAACTCCTCAGCAGACAAAGAAATGTCTGAATGCTTAACCTGCTCCTTCAAGGCAGCGACCTTCTCAGGAGGTAAATAACACATACCATCATCAGCAGTCTTCAATTCGAGTTTACCAAGCATGTCTTTGATATCAGGATGATTATTGATAACTGCATCATGAACAGGGAGCATACCAAAACGGTCGGGCTTCAAGTGAGCACCCTCCGAGATGAGATACTTAACAGCATCAAGATGACCACCAGCAGCAGCCAAATGCAGAGGAGTTCGCTTGTCGTAATCCGAACTGTTCACAGTGAGATCCGAGTTGTGAGACAACAACTCCTTCATACGCTCAACATCACCGTTGTAGGCGGCCTCCAATAGAGAAGCAATAGCGTTGGTATCAGTAGAAGAACTCATAGTAACGACGGTATGAGCGAAAAGGCCAAAATTGATAAAAATTGAACTGTCAAAAGGAAAATAGTCACAACACGAACAGACTTAACCTAGTTTACTGTACTGGAAGAACCGCGACTTCACTCACACCCAGACAAACTTGATTGTCGTATGAGATTGCATCAATACATGCTGACCATTGATAGCTCAGCCTAGCCTACAACATCTATCACACAAGATAGCATATCCAAGCTTTGATTAGGGGACATCGTTGTGTGCCAGCATGTCAGAAGATATGGCCTAATACATTCACCGGATGCATCATGATTCCCTGCCGCTGCACCGCGCGTTTTCCCTTGGGATGACCAGTTGACGCTCCCAAGCTCAACAGCACTCGGCTACTGCGCTCATAGGATACCATTCGACACAGCAATTCCTTCTCGCATCGAGAGCAAGGCAAGCACACCATCTTCGTCTCATCCTCCCTTCTACTCATAGCCGCCACTATTGCCCTTCCACTGTGACTGTTAACACAACTCCTGATGGGTGGCAATGGAGATCGTCAACTTTCGAGTAGCGATGCGCTGCTATGTATCGTAATATACCCGATACCAACTGGCTGCTTCTTCTACTAACTCATAAATTGATACTATAATAATCTCCATTTCAACTACATCTTACGATCACCTCTTGGAGTAATGAAAGAAAATCGATGTTGCCCTGATGAACTTATCATCGTCTTCAGAGTAGACAACAAAAAGTCTAAAATGGCAACGGTAAGGACGACTTCTTCTTTACATAACCATGTTCAACTATTAGTCACTATACTTATGATAATTTCAGGAGCGTCAATGACAATCATAGCAGGAGAACAGGCAAGGTGAAGTACACAGCAGCTCAACTTAGTCATCGCGGTCGTCATCATCCGTAGCAACGACAGGAGCCTTCGGACCAGCGTCGTCAGCGGAAGTCTCCTTCTGGCTGCTGGACCTGCGACTTCTAGTGTAGGTACCGTCCTCCTTCAAGAACTGATCCTCGCGAACGAACATCTTGCGTCCTTGGAAGTCATAGCCGTTGTACTTCTCTGAGGAAAAAGAACTTCAGAGATGACGAAAGGCATTGAGTTTTTTCCTACCGATTGCCTTCTGAGCTCCCTCGGCGTCTTGGAACAGAACCGTGGCGAAGCCCTTCGACCTGCCATCCCAACCCTCAGCCATGTCCACACGGATGACATCGCCGCATTCGCGGAAAAGATCCTTAAGGTCCTGCCAGGCAGTCCTCCAAGGCAGCTGAGAAGGAGAGCAATGAGCGAAGGCAGGGGTGTTGATGATGACGACTTACGTTGCCAACATAGATCAACCTGTGGACATCCTTCTCACCGACCTTCAATGGGCGGATTCTATCGCGGCCCTTGAAACCCTTTCCCTTTCCTTTACCTGCAAGACAACATGAATAACGCGATTATTGAGAGCAGCAAGAAAAGACAACTTACCCTTTCCTTTTCCTCCCTTGCCCTTCCCCTGTCTAGCAGCGTCTTGATCCATCTCCTCGATGGGCCCGCGGTCCTCTCGGACGAATATCTTGCGCTTGCCGACCTCGGTATCATTAAGAGTCTCAATAGCCTTCTCAGCAGCTTCCTCGGTCTTGTATTCGACAAGACTGAGCAAACAACAACATGACCCTCAACGACCCGAGCTGAGCAGCTACTTACGCGCAACCTTTGGATTTGCCGTCTCTACGAGTCAAGATATCGACCGACTCCACATCACCAGCGGACTTCATGTGATCACCAAGCTCAGCCTCGGTAACCTGAGGGGAAGGAGAATCGTCGAGGGAGCAGCTCAGCTGGCGGGGGTCGCTAAGGAATTTACCAAGTCGACCCTTGTGAGAAGTACACGAGAAAGATGCCCAGTCGAGTGTAAATAAAGATGAGAGCACTCATAGAGAACGCCGAGGGAGCCCACCGAGGACAGGCCGACTCCGATGTGAGCCGATACACTAGCTGTAGCTATTTTGAGGAAGGCTGACAGCCCCATCGAGTAATTAAGGTTCAGTTCGACGATTGAGACCGAGGGGAGCCGCAGGGACACTCACCTCGAAATCCAGACTGCCAACGTACACACAACAAGCTTGGTTGACCATTCTAGGGGATTATCGTCACAATGAACCTCCTTAGTTCTTCAAATGCTTCTGAAGCGCCACGACCAGCAAAGTGCAAGATCCATACTTGCAATCTTGCATTTCCTCAATGCAACAGCGCAACCCTTTCCCCGCCTTAGCGATTTTTCCTGTTCAATGCCTGCTGTTGAATATTCGGCAACCCCTTATGTTTCGACGAGATCTTGGAGATTCTCAGCTACGCCCCGGCGGCTGTCCCCAAAGATGATGGACTTACCTCGGCCAGTAGTAGGGGCGTTCGGGTTAACTTCGCCTGCCATTCGGAAGGGAGAGTCGAAGCTTCGGTGCGTATGGCTTGGGCCGAGACTCCGATGGGAATGATTAAATGGAATATATATGGTCCCTGATTTCGAACCTTCGCCCTTTAGAATGGGCGTTGTGGAAACTATCCCCTCGACCATCTCGACGATGCATAACAAGCCTGCATGATTAGGTGCTCTCCTCCCGTGCTTCGAAGGTGCCTTCCTCCGTGGCGCATGCCCGGAAACGGCGATTCAAGCGAGGCACTGCCGCCCTCGCCGACTGTACACAAACGACTGCGTATTCCACTGAGCTTGGGTCGTCGTATGAAGCGGAGCTTTTGGAGAGCAGCGAAGAGTCCTCTCGGGAAGGGTTCCACGACTTGTCTTCCACTTGGAAGGATGACAAGGATAGCGGTACTACTCCCGGGGTTTTACCCATTGTCACAGTGTCCGCCTAACCGGTCTATCGGTGTCATAATTGGTGGCGGCCAACTAGATATCAATAATTTCGTAGCCCGGTTAGAGATACTTGCCCGAACCCTGTCGGGTCTATTATTTCGACCTTGAAGCCTGTGGTGGTCACTTCTTTGAATACAGCATGAAAGTGGACGTTTTTATCCGCCAGAAATCCCATAGACGCTGGGGATGGGAGAGTTATTGGCCGAATCTCAAACCCGCGGCCCGACAACCGGAGTCTGAGTGGCGATATAGACCCGGGGTTGAGCGTGACTGTAGTGGGATAGCTACTCGAGTATTGACCACACAGTCATCTCATCTCTAGTCGCTGCTGACCGCTCAGAGACTGTGTTCGGCATAGAGAGGGAAAGTTTATAGCTATGAAATTTCCAATGGGCCACGGGACCCTCTTTCCTCTGTGAAAGCGTGAATGAAGATGGGTTGGCTTAAAACTCGTTGGTCTCTCGAGTACGGCAGGAAGTTGCTGATGTGGCAGGTATCTTTAAGGAGTCCTGCTGGTGGTCATCCCAGTGCTCCGAACTCGGCCTTGAGCAATCGACGACGATCGCTTACTCTGTGGCTGACACGTTACGACTGAGTATCGGTAGTAAGCTACGAGATCTCCAAGAGGAAGTCATGTCTACGGGCAGGGCTAAGGTGGCTCTTCTTGAGGAGGTAGGCGGTGGTGCAACGGAAAACTTACTGAGAATTAACAGCCTCGCATTCTTCGCTTCCTACTACAATCTCACTGGACTGTAAAGACTGACTTTAGTATGAGTTTATAATATGTCTCACATGAGTCTTGAAACTTCCAATAAGTTTTAGCTCGCAACCACGATCAAGTAGCGCAGGAAATTCACTCATGTATGCCCCTACCCTAGGTAGTCAAACGACTCAGTCGGTTCTATCGTAATGCGTCTATCGCATTGGTCTGCAGCCCATTTCCTCCGTTGTTAGATGAAGGGGTTGAGGAGTCAGCTTGACGTCCTTCGGATAGAGTATCAGGCGGAGGTTGATCGTGGTGGTCGCCTGGCTGAGCAACTCGCAGTACAGGCGAAGAAGGAAGAGGAACGGAAGAGGTGATAGTGACGGGGAGCAAGGCAGTCAGGGTCTACTCTCTGCTGTTGGCTAGCATCTCATCGTCATTACGGCTGGACTTGCTGCGATCTGATACCGCCGTCTTGTGCGAGTCTCTGGAGGCCGTAGCGATCGAGCGTTTGTCCGATTCGAGTGGACTTAGTCTGAGTAGGAGGCGCCTAAATCCGAGTGAGAGGTGTGGATGCCTGTTCGTAGGGATTGAACTCGGGTCTGTAGTATGTGAAATGATCGTCTTATCTCGCTGAGCTATATGGTCTCTGGCGTAGGCAAGTAGAGTTTCTCGTCGAGCAGTGCAAGAAGTTGCGTGACTTGGTTACTCACCATGCTGAGCAGAAGAGGTTAACTCAACAGCGACTGAATGACTGGATGAAGGAAGACGAGACGAAGGTGGCTTTTTGGGGAGTCCTAGGGCAGTGGTAGAATGTGACGGCCGAGAGAATCGCTTGCCGCATTTGGGATCCTTACGAATTTAGACCGGTGGCGAGCCCTGTATGCCGATCCAGCTCGGGCTGGCTCTTGATCATCGTCAGTTGATTAGGATGAGAGTTACAGCAGGTAGAAAGCACGGTTTTAGTTACACTGCGGATGCACGCCGAGGAGCAGTCGGCGCGGTAGCTGTTTTACTGAGGAGGAGGGCATACGCTCGGAAGGCTGTGTGCAGGCCGCGGTGTTACGCCAGGATCTCCACCGTCAGGAGGTAGTGCATCTGGAAAGGAAGGAGGGCGTACGCTGGAGTTCCTACCGGTGGTGGAGCGTGTAGTATCGGGGTTTACCCAGGTTTCACTGCGGATATATAAGCTCGGCGTCTCTGCGGTTGCCGTCCCTCGCTGAGGTCGTTCGCTTTCGCTGATCGGGCAGTGAGCTTCCTCCAGTCATGAGCCTCGCCGCTGTTCCGAGTCGCCAGCTCTCTCACTCTGATGGGGATTTCGCAGTGTGCAACCTCTGAGACCACCCTCCACGCTTCTTTCTTCTCCGGTCTGCAGCTTCTCTTGAGTATGCGTCGAAGCTTAGGGCACAGGACGGTCTATGCTCCTGTCAGGCGGTGATCGAGCGTCTCCGGAAAGGACCTGGTCGAGTCCAAAGCAAGGGTATTGGAGTTGGAGGCCCGCTCGAGGGAGGCAACCGAGGTGGACTCCAGAGCGGCGGAAGTAGTATCGGAATCCTTATCGTGAGTAGTGATGGATGGTTGTAGGTGGTGAGAGGAGCTGGGAGCGATATTTGCCGTGATGAGGATTCTGACACCTCTAGCTGTGAATGGCAACCCCGGGTTAAGTTGACTGTAGTTTGACTTGTTAAATAACACTATCCACTGTACCATGGCCGTTCTCTTCCATGCACTATTGCGCTTGCCATTGTTGATCGTCATCATCATCAGCAGGAGCTGGGTTATAGTCATTCCTTCAATGGAGGGGGTCTCATCGGCACGGTATCGGGTCGCTAGGGGAGCTCAAAGAGGGTTAATGGCGGAAAATAAGATTCTCTTATGACATACTCAGGCGAGCAGTTTTCTGAGGAGGTGGCCGCCTCCCATTGCGGGATGGCGACGCGTAAGGGAGTTTTGTGGCGCGCGACATATGCCCGCTCCCGTCACGTCGGTAAGGGTGACGTATCACGCCAGCACCAAGAGGCCATCGTATCAGTCTGCAAGCTTGGCTTAGCCCAATGAGAGTTCCTTATCGCCTACTGGTCGTCTTCCCCATTTGCTGCCTCGGTACTCCAGACACTCTACTGTCCATCACTTCCTCTGTCTCGGAGGGCGGCCTCTCAGCCACCTCCTCGAGTACTGCCATGGTCGACATAAGATCCCTTCCAGCTCTGCTCAAGACGTCTTCTAATCCCAAAGCTCGTCGGCTGCAGCAGAGCACTCCCTTCATCGAGAAGTGCCTCAATGCTCCTCGGGCTGTGGACACTCTGCGGCATCTGGGCGTGCAGGCGGTCCATACTGATACTGACGAGTGCCAGCTCAGCCACGAGGAGTTGAAGGCCTACGTCGAGGAGGCTGCCCCGGCACTAGGTCTCGAGGTTATCCTGGAGCGCAACTCGGAAGTATCCTTGCAGGTTGTGGAGGAGGCGAGGGATGGTGATACGATCCACGGCATTGACTACTCGAAGACGGCGGCGGCTGTGAACGACGCGCGGGCGGACGAGCAGTGGAATCTAGATCTCATCAACCTGCCCGAGGCCTGGGCTGCCTGGGAGGCCGTCATGGCCGCCAGACGTGACCGCGAAGTGGTGGTGGCTGTGGTTGACACTGGCGTCGAGATTGGTCATCCGGATTTACGCCATCAGATTTTTCTCCGATTCTTCTTGTCGTCACGGCTTTGGTGTGGGTGAGGAGAGTGAGGATGTGGGTGATGTGAAGGGGCATGGCACTCATTGTGGCGGCGTACTTGGAGCCACTACCAACAACAGCCTCGGCATAGCCGGTATCTCACGCGCTAAGATAATGCCGATAAGGGTCCTGGGCCCCGGTGGCAAGGGGTCCGTGATGGAAGTGATGGCGGGCATCGACTTCGCCGTGCAACAGAAGGTTGATATTCTCAGCAACTCCTATGCTGGTAGCATCCGCAGTGAGCTTCTAAAGAGGTCTATCAGCCTCACGGCCGAGTTGGGTATGCTCTTCGTGTGTGCCGCTGGTAACGAGGGCAAGGACATCTCCGTCAAGAAGGCCTACCCCTGCGCCTTCACCGAGGAGCTGGACAACATCCTGTGCGTTGGGTCGAGCGACAAGGACCTGCCCTATATCCTGGCCCGCCACAGCAACTACGCTCCGTATCTGGACGTAGCAGCTCCGGGGGTGCAGATTCTGTCGACCTTCCCAGGTCGTTCGTACCGTTTTATGACCGGCACGTCGATGGCTACACCGCATGTGTCGGGAGTTGCGGCCATGCTCATGCAGATGGGTCTGTCAGCCAGGGACGCTAGGGCTGTCATTAAGAACTCGACAGAGGTCCTAGAGAATGCATTCTTCGTCCCGGTTGTGAAGTACGGCAGACTTAATGCACTTAAGGCGGTCAGAGCTGCCGCTGTTCTGCCGACCGTTCCACCAAAGCCGAGGAGGTCCCTTGGTGGTGGCAACTGCGTCCCGTCAGAGACCCCGGACACGCCCGGACGATCGTGGGCTCCCCGGGGGTCGGTCCTAGCATCGCTGTTGTTCGTGACAGTCGCCACTTTGCCTCTGCTTTAACCAAGAGGGGAAGGAAGATTTTTGTCATGTCCAAGTTTTATACCGCATTCTAAGCTCTGCTATACTTTCTGTTCTCGATAATCGCTAGCCTTGGCTTGCGTTGCTTCACGTGTTCGGAGGGAAGAGGGGCGAACCTTCGCTCGGGTCTGCTGCTTGGCAGAGTTGTAGCCCTGTCGGCAGACAAGACTGATGGATCTTTGACGGTGGACTGACCCCTGCTTGGCAGCAGTTTTGTCATTTTTTATGCCGGTCGAAGAATGCCAAGATCTCAACAGTCATGACACATCGTTACCGTTCTTGTCACCGTCGTGCAGTCCAACGTCCGTTGCTACCGTCTCCGGCAGTCAGAGATGGTTCCTTCAGGGTCCTGTGGCCTCCATCATCGTTACCTATCTACCCGAACCATCATCGTGGCAGTGTTTGACAACAGTGTGCAAGTCTTGGGCAACTCGACTCATCACCTTCCGTGACACCGCAGCCGAGAGAGCCCGATGGCCGATGACGGTCCAGCTGCGTCCACGTATTTGGCACGCTCTTCTCCTGGACGAGGATATCATGACCAGGGATATCGAAGAGGACCCCCTCGCGTATTATGACACTTGCTGGCGTGCTTCCGCTGAGGACGACAGTGTGGCCAGCCAGGTGTGGCGGGATGTGGTCCGGACTGAGCCGTGTGCGAGCTGCGTGGGCTGCTTCCATCATAGACTGTGGAGGGTGCTTATGGCGACGTCAGAGAGGCTGAAGACGGTTGGCTATTGTCAGGGAATGAACTATGTTGTGAACATACTCTTGAAGGTGAGTTACCGAAAAGTTGGTATGGTACGTAAGCGCAGCGATGATAGCGAGGATAAGTCGGACGAGGACCAACTCTATGTGGAAGAGGCCGCTCACAAGTGGGGGGAGTCGGTCGAGTGTCCCCACTGCCCAGTGGACGAGGCCGAGGTCATGACCTTCCGCAGTGCTGTGTCCCTGTTGGTTCGGTATCAGATGGTACGGATGTTTGAGCTGAGCGACCGATTCCGGCTCACGCTCTGGACGTTCGACCGCCTCCTTGAAGCTGCCCTCCCGAGGGTGCATGCCCTGCTCAGCGCTGCTTTCGACGGCCTCGGTGTACCTTCTTCTTTCTACGCCTCGTCGTGGTTCCTCACTCTGTTCGCGTCGGATCTGCGCGACGAGGAAGACGCGAGTGAGAGAATATTCGACATTTTCTTGAGTAAAGGTTGGAAGGCCATCCACCGCATCGGTCTGGTTCTGATGGACGCCGCTTTTGCCAATGATGACCTCGGGCATGTGGAAGCTTGTGACGCTAACGACCTGTTGATGATCAAGCTGAAGTGCCTTCCTGGGATAGTGATCAGCGAGTTGGGACGTGGGCGAAGTTCTGCGGCGCAGTGAAGAGTCGTATGGGTGGGTATCTAGCAGGCTGCTAGGTATGCTCGAGAATGCTGCTCAAGTGGACGGAGGAGCCCGTCTCGTTCTTTCACGGGCTCCGGGATTTGAAGTGCCTCTGAGTGGGTCGCCAGAGACTACTGTGTCGCCCAAGGGTTGCAGCAGCGGCAACTATCGCTCTCGAGGACGCTCTCAAAGCATGACAAGCCAGACCTACACCGGATGGGCAATCGTCGCCTCCACTTTGCCGGAGCATCAGTTCAAGCTCGACCCTGACGATGATTTCGATAGGAATATCTTCGACGGCAGTGCGCCGAAGAAGAGCTCTGGTCGGTGGTCATTCCGGAAACGAATATCGACTCGAAAGGCGAAGAAGCTTCTCGGCAAGCTCTCCCGCAGCAGATCTGGGAGGAGTCCGGGTGGCACTTATCACACCGTTCGTTCGGAGATGCTGGGCGAGGGAGACAGTGTGGACGGTGAAGTTTCTCCTGAGCACAGAAGACAGTCCGGTGGTGTTGTCGGTGCAGAGGTCTATGGTAGCCCGACTCATGATTTTGCTTTTGACACCATTAACCACAAGCAGAGCGGCAGTTGTAGGAAAGAAAAAGCACAGCTGGAAGAAGAATCCGTTTAAGAAGAAAAATTCCAGCCATAATACATAGTCCACTAGCTTATACTACTTACTTTGCTATTGTATGCGTGGAGAGTGTACTGTGACATATTTCCTGACCATTGCTGGTGTAGCGTCAATACATTCAATCCTTGGATAGGTTAGAGGGGCGGTGCTCGCCGGGTGCTTGAGCTGCAGTGCTGGCTTGACAGAGTCTAATCAGCATTCTCCGAACCCGCGGGAAATTCGACGGCTGCCGATGGGTCAGTTTGAGTAGTTATTCAGTTTACGTTGATGTATGGCGGAGCTCGATGTATCACAGGTCGTATGTTGGTGTAAAAGCCTCGCTCCGGCTGTTGGGAGTGATATGGCTAAGAAGATTGGCGAGTATGTGGCACGCAGGCGGGTAGTATATCAAGTTTTTCACCGACAGTTTGGCCGAGTGGTCTAAGGCGCTGGCTTAAGGCGCCAGTCCGAAAGGGCGTGGGTTCGAACCCCACAGCTGTCATACGTTTTTCTCTGTCATTTCAGCATCCTCCAGACCCACTAATACTTGTACTACCTTTCAGCTCGACGGAGATCATCTTGCGGAAGTGCTTCGCCTACCGCAGGACTTCATCTCGGACGCCCAAATCGATGGGCTCACGATGATACCAGCGAACAAAGTCAGGAAGGCTTGGTTCAAAGAGTTCCCGCTCACCAGGTGACCATGGGAGACCGACGGAGCCCCGCTCCGGCTGCGAGATACGCTATGCGTGGTCCATCGAGGCGTGGTATCAGGGAGCCTTCCAGGGAGTCTTGCTCACTTCGGGAGCATTCGCCACCGCCGCCGATGTGGGACTCTCCGGCTGCTGCATCCGAGACGAGTCTCGAGCCATGCCCCTCTTTGCCTTCTATGACGAGCACCGCACCACCAGTACCTGCTGTGGGCGGGACCGATGCAGCATCGAACAGCGCAGCCGAGATTGTTACCCTTTACGCCCCTGCCGCTCCCGTAAGATATGGATTGGTCAAAAGAATTTGAAGATGGAATTTAGTCGTTTGATTCGAGAAGTGCTTCCACTCGCTTGTGAACGCGATAAGGAGCGTCTCTCTCAGAGCTCACTATTCAGGCTCGAAACATGTAAAACGGTGGCGCAGCAGGCACCAAGGGCGGCAAGAAGCGCCGGTGCCCCCTCCGCCTTCTCGAGCACCTCCACCGCCGAGAAGTCGCCGGAACTCCACGAACACCCGGCCAGGCAGCGGCCATTCGTGAGCGTCCGAACTATCTCGATGCTTCGTGCTCATCGGGCTCGCCCACTGTTCAGTGTAGAGCAATTCACCGGTCCTGAGGGACAGCTGGAAGCCCCGGATTTTGTACCGACAGCTTCGTCGACGGGAGGCGGTCCTCAGCACAATCTCACAGCCATGCTCTGGATGCAAGCAGTCATCGATAGACTGGCCAGTACAGATCTACTGCTCGCTATGATACTGCTTGATGCCCGCTGTCGATCATTGTACCAGCCGGCCTCTGGCTGATCAGGTAAAGCGAATCTCGACCGGAGAACCGCCTACCGGGAGATTGAAGATCTCCTGCCAGAGTGGATGTGGAACCACCTATGGGGAGCGGTTGAGACATCAGGGACGAAGAGAGACTCTGGAAGCAGCTCTGATGGGAACACTGGTGAGGGCCGCCGTGATCACGAAGGAAGGTTCCAGCCTCCAGTGTAGGTGCAAACTATGGCGTTGCGTCGAGCTTGTCCGCTACCCCGGATAGTGTCGCAGTGATTCCTGATGCTGAGCGGATCAAAGGAACGGGATGTTCGGTTTCGAGCGAAAATGATGATGCTGGTTCTCCTCCTCAATCTGTGGGTCCACGCCGGCGTAGGAAACGAGCGGCTCCGAAAAAAGCCCCGCGGGAAAGTAGCTTTTGCAATCCGTTCGGGAGCAGCTCAGTCTGATGGTCTTGGCAGGTCCGAAGGAGGTCTTGGTGGGTCTAGAAATCCTCCGGGCAGCACTAGCTGGGACAGGGATCCCAACTCGTGCGGTTCGTCGTGAACCGGGGCGAAGCCGCGAAAGGACGGTGAGAAGGATGACCAGTCTGATGTCTTTCTCGGCAAGACCTCCTCTTTGTGGACATGCCGATCGAGCTGCTCGCCATCAGCGGTTCACTCATTTCAGGCCCGCAATTCCCTGGCGAAGGCACCCTCGTCGAGGAATGTACGCAGGAGCTCCGTCGTCAAGGAGCCGAAGAAGCGTCCAGCAATGATCGATACGAAAAGTTCTCCCACTTGCAGACCATCGATCGGTGGAGATAAGAACCCTGAACAACTGGCTGAGTGGATAAGAACGTTGCCATCCACGCAAATCCCGAGTATCCTCACGCTTGGCCGCTTTCGGGGTGGCTCTGGATGGTACATGTTATCAGGCCCAAAGCTGTCGGAGTTGGCTGATACGATCGTGTCCAACGGCATTGATGGGGCCCAGATGAGCAGCTCTGGCGGCCTGCGTGATCTTGGTAGGTGTCGTGGCTCAACTCATCGGTAATCTGTAGCCTCAGGCATTTGCAACCCACTCGAGAGTCGGAAACTGGATCGGTTCTGGCGGAACGTTCTGGCGGAGACCCGAGCAGCTGAGTGTGCACGAGACAACGCTGGGCAGATCAGAACCGGCGGAGTTCAAGTGGCGCTGTAAAATGAAGTTTTCACTCACCATCATCATTCAGCAATTAGATCGTGCTGCGCTGCTGCTCCTGATCCGCATGAAGCTGACTTGCATATATCGAACGACTGACTGTTGAGTTATGAAGTTATCGTGTCCTCGAACGGTCGCGTCATGAAAAGCCACTCGGATAACGAGCTCTCAACGGTGGGCAAGATTCTGAAACGTTGTTGGTAAGAATCTGTAGAAGAGGGTTCGGAGTGGAGGGTTTGAAACACCCCCCTGACACCGGGTGACCTGTGGTCATTGAGTACCACAACTTTCTCTATTCACTGTCACAGTTTTTGTGGCAGAGTCGATGTGGGCGCAGATACGGAATAGCAAATGCGCGTTGCTGTAGTACTGTGGAACACTCCTCACCAGGAGCACACAGAGCTCATCGTTAAGGCGGTAGCACATCGGTGTCAAGTCTAAGTTAGCCGGCGACGGCGTTGGACTTGAAACTGACACACAAGGAACACAGGCAGGCAGTGTTCGTAACATGCTCTGAACACTTCAAAACTCCTTATTTTATCAGTGATGAAAGATTAGTCTGTGGACCCGGGGGCTACGCCGACCACGTGATTGGAATCCTCAACAACTCGAAGCAGCATCGCTCTTGGCTAACTCTGATCTAGTTTCTCGTGAAGCGCTAGACGAAGTGCAAAGCAAGAGCCGGCGCGTCAGCCTCTAGCCTCGGCAGTCCTGTCAGAGTGGATACGACTCCTTGGGGCGAGGGGGGGGGCTCTGTCGTCACGCAAGATCGTCCATTGGAAAGCTCAGTCGAGGCTATCATCCACATTCTTGTCTTTTTCAATGGAGGCGGTTATTGTTCGAGTATGTCCGCGGTGTCGCTACGACTGTAACAATTTCAAGCCACGAACGCCATTTCTGGCAAGGGTGTGACGCGTTGAGGTCCGAGTGCTGAGTGAGGGACGTGCTCCATCGGAGCAGGGTTTGCATTGAATTGAGTAATTCAACTTGAAATGGTCCCCTACTCCTACTGAGCTCATCATGAAATAGTGCCTTTACTACTGGGCACTGTGAGCCTTCCCCAACTTAGTAATAGAGATGTTGATTCGAACTTCGAATTTCGAAGGTACGGATGCCGCTGGCATGGCGCGAACACGTCAAGCACTTGAAAGCAAAGCGGGAGTCCGTAAGACTGAAACTACAGACTAAGAATGAGTTCATGAATGTGTTGTCCCCGGACACTCTCTCTAAGACACCACCACCGCATCAGCCACAGCGATGTGTTCCGCCGCGTCAGCCACAGCGATGTGTTCCACGGGTTTGAACGCGCTGGGGAACATCCGCATCCAGTCAGGCGGACCGTAGTCGGCCACTCTGGGTTCCGGGTCGACCACAGCCCAAGAGCAGTCCTGCTCGATACCCATAGCATTGACACCCAGACTGGACAAGGAAGTAGCCTTGGTCACCCCAGAAGGTCCCCCAGGAGTTCTTCACGATATAATATTCTTTTCCGTCCTCGTCCTGGCCCCAGCCCACAATAACGATGTCGTGGTCGAGGCTCCAGTTGCCGTTTCTGGTCTCGCGGACGATGTCTCCAGGATGGTACTTGCCGTTCTCGACAACGCTAGAATCGACAGCACAGCTGATCGGGCCACGACGATAAACCTCAGCTTTGATCTTGTGGGCAGTGGGGTTGGGGATCTTGGCAAACTCCGTAACAAAATAGCGGCCATAACGCTGAACGGGGTAGCACGGTCCGGTACCGGCAGGGGGGTCGCAGTTGATGCAGTTGTTGATGGCCGAGCACTCGCCGTCTTCGCCCCGGTAAAACTGACACTGGTCGTCGGGGAGACCCTCGAGGTAGGCGAACTTGTAGACGCCGAAGTCCTCACCGCCATGACAGGACCCAGCGATATCGCGACCACAGTTGAGGACGACCTGCCGAGCCACGTTGACCTCAGGGAACTGAGCGTTCCTGGCTACTTTCAGCCTGTCGTTGATGACACCAACGCCGGCATGAAGCCAGCAGGAGCCACAGTACTTAGGGGCGTGCTGGTTGAGAACCTTAGTGACGTAGTTGACACCATTATGATGGCGCCAGTCGAAGGAGGCGGGAAGATGATGCTCCTCAGTGTACGTGTGCGGCAGAGGCGAGATGACGACCTCGTGATTG
The DNA here is from genome assembly GCA_013115135.1 of Perkinsus olseni. NCBI lineage: Eukaryota > Perkinsozoa > Perkinsida > Perkinsidae > Perkinsus > Perkinsus olseni. The sequence continues at coordinate 54,791 of JABANP010000179.1, read as the reverse complement.
GAATGGTCACTGAACATGGACTTGCGGCAGCCATCAGCAGCCACGAATGCGATGAGACCCGCAGAAAAATGTAACAGCTTAACGAGCATTTCGGGAAAAATAAAAGCCTAACAACCGCGAAGATCACGGGCGCTATTCGGTGAAGAAGATGTGATCGAGTGGAGGATAAGCCGAGCCGACCGGGATAAATCTCTTAACGAGTTTCACAGGCCAAAGACCAAACAGTCTTCAACATACGGTGCAACAACGAAGCAGCTTGAAAGGGGCAATGAACGATGAGCGAGTGACAAATGTTAAAACGGCATTGCTCTGCAGCGGAGCGACGCGCGCATGTCTCGAGTCGCTCGCCCATATCACCATTCCGTGTAAATTTCACATTTTTTACCGCAGAGACCCTCTTGATGGACGAAGAGCAAACAGTCGAGGAAGTAAGCGCTGCGGGCAACCTGATCTGCGTCGTACAACCTTTTTTGAGCTACCGGGGGCTTCACAGCCTGCCAAGTGTTCTCTCTGGGTTTCGCAGGTTGGTGTGGAAAGACGAAGAAATGTTGAAGGGCGTCTACGACGACATAGACCGAGCCATCCGCGATAGGACGTAGGCATTGGTTGGCATTTTCAACTCGACATTGGTCATTGATTGAACGTCGTGATAGAGAAGTTCGCGAAATGACAGCGGAAAATGATGCAGATAAAGTGCAGTTTCGCTGGTTTGCAGAAGCAGCATAGACGACCATGAAAGCACGAAGTCACGACTCTAGGATGGACTCTGGGCTGTTTTGTGGGCTCTCGAGAGATGCGCTGATGTTACCTTTCTGTCAGCCTGGCAGTCCAGGTCTCTAAGCTGAAGGGTATATGTTTTTCGCAGATACGACGAGACTTGTACAAAGGCCTGGAGTGATCAGATCTGCGAGACGGTCATGAAGCGGCTAAAGGAAAAGTGGAGATCTTTCAAATTCATGGGTGGGCTGGTTTCTCTGTGTTCGCAAAACCCGCGTCCAGCCCGTCCTTCCTGCTGTGGAAAAAGCGTCCACTCGTCCCCTGGTGGTATGCAGTTTTATTGCTGCTTGTGTTGCAGTTACGTGCGCGATGATGCAGAAGAACAACTCGACCATGCATGCTGCGACCTCGTGCTGGTGGGAGCCTGACAGTGACAGTGAGCGACGCCAAGTGCTGGTTCGCCTTGTCTTCTCCCGGAGCTCCGGTCAAATCCGTGCTCTGAACTAAAGCATGATGGGACTGACGTGTCGATGCATATGCTTTTTGCAGAGACGCTGACGTGCGTATGGCCGCGAAAAGACCATCGATTGGACTCGGGCATGTGCTGCGTGGTAACCATCTTTGCTGTTGGTTTCTGAGCGCCCATGATTGAATCATTTTTGGTCTTGTTGAACGACTTCGATTTGCCTTTGTCAATGCTGAAGTTGGTCGGGGCATGACTCATGCCGCATGAGCGGGCGGATTATGGACACGAGGCCCTGTCACTCGCTATGTAGATAATTGAATTCTCAAGCCTCGAGGGCCCCGCCTAGCAAGGAGTTGCCTAGGTTTTACTCACAACGTGAACGGTTGCCTTGCGACGCCCCTGCCATTGTCGTATGCAAGTTGGTTGGTTTTATGAGCTCTCCCTCTCCGTCTCCCACGAGTGAGGAGCATGCTAGCAGCTACACCAAACGCAAGTCATTGCTGATGAAAAGAAGCTTCGACGCAGAAGTTGAAACTGAGGTTAAGGTCGATACTGAAAGTGAACCCGACAACCTCGACAGCACGTCAAAAGGCGTCTCTCACGACGAAAACACTACAGACGGCGTGAACGACAGCAATTCGATTGCCGCTTCTCCCGAGTTCTAACGACCGTACAGTCACCGTGAGCGAAGAGTCTTACGTGACTGGGCAAGCCAACAGTGAGACGGAGGCATCCTGGAGACAGGGGGTTTATCCGAGACCTCAAGTGTGATTCCACGTTCACCTGAATCAAGTGACGTTAGCGAGTACATAGCATCAACTACCGGCGGCATTTACTACGTCCATGACGAGAGGTCTCAGCCAGTCACTTCGAGTGTTCAGAAAGAAGACACCGTCGCCCTGGTGGTCTCTGAAGGGTTTCCAGCCGTACCACACGACGCTACGTTCGAGCCGGCTAGCGTCGAGCACACAACCCACTCTAGCTCAAGAGGGGATAACGTGGATGATCATCATAACAGCACCGAGGTCACTGGTGTGGTTCGATACGAGACTGCGACCAACTCGGCTGGTGAGAGCTCCTATGATGATCATCCCACAAGCGAAGACACTGGTGTGGCGAACATTGAGTCGGAGACTACCTTCTCCGCTGCAAACGGAACCTGGGGGAGTTCTACTCTGACCGAGACTCTGGAGAATACAGATGGCGGAGATGACTCTCTCGAAACTTTCGGAGAGACGAGTGGTCTCAGCCTCGGCCCAACCTCGGATAACATCTTGACTACGATCGCACAGACGAGCCCTCCCGCAGAGTCAATGACCACGGAAAGTTATACAGATAACGATGGTGAAGCTTCAGAGGCCGTCTCTTACAGCGAAAAGGTGAAAGTCGGCCTTCGCAATGACCCATGAGGGCGCTTGCGAAGGCTGCGCGATTCTAGGCTTAGGTCCCTTGGAGAGGACGATTCCCTCTGCAGGATGGCTGTCTCAAGTACATCAGTTTGAACACAGAAGAAGAAGGCTTCGATGTCGAGGTGGACCCGCACGAGGACTTCTGCATATCCCAGACGAAATCGGTGTTCTGGCACCTGCTCTCCTATACGTGAGTATAAACCTAGCTAGCATCATTTTCGATTGCTATGACAGTTCCGCGACTCGACCCTCTGATGGGTGGGAGATCATATCGCTCGAAAGCGTTTTTCACGAGGCCCTCGTGGATACCAGATGTCGATGAGTAGGTCTAGGGGCTAGCACGAAGGAATGTCAAGAACCCTGACAGGCGGCGCAAAATCATTCCTTGCAGGTACTTTCTTTGCGCCATCAGCGGCCAGGAAAGATCATGTGTCGCAACAGTTGCGGTGAATAGACAGCGCGGCAGCACTGAGAAGCCACTCTCCGCCATGGAGTAGTTCAATCGCTGTTGTTCAGTCAACTCGTGGGCTCGCAATGCTAGCCTCGCATGCTCCCCTCACCTCATTTCTTGAGTATCCCGCGAATGCGCATTGTCGTTTCTCACATGATGCTTATCCAAAGACCAGCCAACATAATCTCTTGGAACCACCACGCAGAGCTACCTGCGGGGTTACCTGTTGTCGCGCAAACTCGGTATGGTCAGGTCGCTTTCCGGAATATCTTCTACTCGATCACTCGTTTTTGCCGTTCTCGTTTTCGGATCAGTTGCGGGAATACTTCTTTGTGGATACAGGTGGGCTGCTGTTCGTCTCGTCCAGTCCTCCTCCAGTCGATCACACCCTGCAGGCGTTTCTCGCGGTGGTTGCAACCTCGGCGCCATCAGCGTTTCGATGATGTCGATGAGTTCGGTCTTGACGCGACGATGGATGACTTCGGAAATTCACGCGAGGTCTTCCAGAATGAAGTAAGGTCTTGTTGCCTGCTTCGAAGCGTGTTGACCGATCGCGCCAGTTTTCACTTGTAAGGGGCCTTAGGGAATCTAAGATGCTGCCCCGAAAGGCCGTTGAGATGACAAGGTCGGGATTCTCTTGATAGGGTATGGTGTCTTCTCATTCTGTAGACTGCGGCTCGCCATCGGGGCCCACACGAGGATCTGATCACCTTCTGAGCTGACTGGAGTTGGCATTCAGTGTGACGTTCAGCATGATCTTGAGTGATTCTTACGTCATACTTTGACGATAAGTCTATGGTTTCACAACGGGCAGCTGTTGAGCGTTGCGAAGTGATGGTGAGACAATGTAACAAAAAGATAGATACACATATCGAGACTCGGAAGTTTCGAGTTTCGAGTCGAAACTCCTTGCAATGGCGGCAGTTCCACTACAACCGCGGAACCTAGTCTGTCGGTATGAATCTGTCGTACGTCGTAGAGGAGATGGGTCCATGAGGTCCACTGCAACAAAGTTAAGCTATGTTGTGATGATCCTTGCCACTCAGTTATGGTACAGCTTTCCCACCTCGACCGTACCAGCCCGAAGAGGCGACTGCTCATCAGCGCTTATGAATGGATTTTGCCTTTCTGATTGATCAACTCAACTACAACTCACGAATCATTCCAGGCAGGATTTCTAAGGGACACCCGGGCAACTTCGACACATACGCAGAGTCAGTCGGTGATTTGTTATCGCTTCTAAAAGGCAATACTAGCTGTGATATGCTACAATAAAAGAGTTCCCGAAGTCACGCTTCAAGTATATCGATATCCGAATCATCGTCGAACGGCACCAGCGTGAAGTTCTCAACGCCAACGGCATAATCCAGGTCTTTCGCATATCTCAAACCTCGCGCCTCGAGCGTGCACCCTGCGAAGCTCACTATGAGAGTTCCATTAGCAGACTCTCGTCTCATGCGGTCATACTCTTCAACGAAGAACATCCGTAAATAGAACGGAACGGTGATTTTACTCTCCGCCTGCGACGTGACCCGGAAGTCAGCGAAACTGAGGTAAATTGGCGTGTTCATTTCATCGTTGGGAACCCAAGACGGCTTCCAAGCTTTGGACGGTGATGTCGTCCGAACCTCCATACGTTATCTTCAGCAGGGCACTCCCTCGCATGCATCGGGTAGGTGCGAGAAAAGCAGACGCGTAGTCAACAGGAGCCGTGGTCTCGAAAGTCTCGATCGAGATAGTGAGAGCATTCGCCTCATATGATGCGAGCAAGTACGGCCACCAGGCGATAGATAACACCGCGAGAGTCAGAATGGTTAGTATAGTAGCATAAACTGCTAGCCGTACTCTTGAGCCCCTTATGCGAGCAAGGACTTCTCGACCGGACCTTGCAGTGGAGTATTGATAGGTCCCAGACCAAGCCAGGAAGTTCTCCGGGCAATCGTCCAAATCGATATAGGTTGGTCGTTTAGTGAGCATTAGGAAAACAGAAGCATGAAAGCGATGAGATATGGAGCGAAAACGTATGGGGAGTGTCGTACGTTGCACGTCCCTCATGTATGCGCTTGCGTCGACCATATTCTGCATTGGCGGAGAACGCCTCGGCCCGCGCAGCATCCTGAGGCTCACCCACCCCCTACATCGACATGAATGTAGAGGCCCGATATGATTCTTTCTGTGCAGCCTGGCTAAGCCGAGTGCCATCGCTAAGAGACAGGGAGCGACTTGCGATTTGATGGCGCTCGTCCGGTGTCACCCCTCGGAGGGAAGATATTTATGTGTGACGATGGGATGGAGTAGTGCAGTGCATGGTGAAGTCAGTGTGGAGGGTACATATCGTGACCAAACGTTGACAGCTCCACCCGGATGCCGTCCTAGTGACGATTCTGGATGTACTTCAACGATTAGCAGGTGCATCACATGAGACACGCGGCTCCTGCACGCGCCATCGATGAGCCACCAACGCCGAGCGGGGGCAAGCGGGGAAGTAGAATATGAATTCATGCCTTGCCGCTGGAAGGGTGTCGTACACGATGGGCCGAGCCATCAAGAGTCCGTTTGTCATAGTCGTACGGACAATTATCGAGTGTTTGGTGCTAGCTTTGGGGCAGGCGCACAGGTAAACACTGTCCCCCCGACATTCTGAGCAGATTCTGCTGAGTGACGCGAGAACTGCGACGCAGATGCACTTATTCTCGCTGGGAGCGTTCGTGTTAGCGTGAACATTCACCGTGGTGATCCATCTTCTATGCCAGTGGCCCCGGGCGAGCATTGATCGCACATCTGCTGATATCATCAGCAGGTGCATCACGTTGCAAGGATCCCGCGAGGAGATGATAGTATGATTGCTCGCTGCGAGTAGCCAGCTGTTTACGAGTGCACAGGCCACTCGAGTAGCAGCTACTGTCAGGCCTTCTTTTACCATGCGGGAGATCATCACAATTGAATGAGTGTGGGAGATGCTTCTAACCCCGGCTTTCGTATGGAAGTCTTAGGTTTCTCCTGAGTTTAACTCGACGGTCTCCACGGGATTGATATTCACCAGAGACGCGGAGTGTTACGATACGTGGACTTCAACCCAAAACTGCACGGCCTAGAGTATGCTGCTCACACGAAACTGTACAAAATGTTACGATGCATTAACGTTGTATCACACATTAGAGAGGAATAGGTAGATCGAAAGGAACATCATCAACAGAAGTAGGTTGTGGTCTTCACCCTCAGCAGCAATCGCCATCGTCATCGCAGAGGTCAACAACTTCACCGGTGCTCTCTTCGTGATGCCTACAGTCACCGCAAAGGAGGACTACTCCACGCTACAGACAAGCCGTCCTCACCCATCAGAGGCCCCTTGCCAGGCCTCGGTCAAGTGCTCGGTACGGTCTTCGAGACGGGCCCGCTTGAGAGGCATACTGGTGTCGAGATTCTGACCGGACGCCCGATACGCGGTCGAGTGAGAGGACTTTCCTTGCCTACTCTATCCTCCTGACCATCCACCGCAGAAGAGCGTGTAGAGGCTGTCGAGAACGAACAACAGCCGTCCGAGTCGCGAGTGTCCTACAGTACGCCGACCAACAAGATCGTGCGAAAAGACTCCGTCCAACCCACCTTGAATGCAGCCGACTGTTCCTCGTCGGTCGCGGGCGGGTTGACGCTCCACTCCGCAGTGGCCTTGGTCACGAAGACCTGTATACATTTCTCATGCGATCGCGATAGGCGCTCTCACCTCCTCGGCCTGCGAGTCCTCTGTTGAGCGTAGTATGCCCAATATGTAACCGTCGATGAGCATCGCATCAGGCCGCAGTACGGTGTCACAAATGGCACACTTCCATCGATTGTTGAACGCGCCCATCATCTTCTGGGCCCGGATGAACCACTCCAGATCAAAGCACTGATGGGCATCTCTCCGAATCACCCGAGGCGTACCGGCCCACCTGTATGTGGGAGCAATCTCGGCCTCTGGCGGGGTTCTCCATCCTCATGTACGACAGCGGGCATGTTAGCCGAAGAGACCTACGACTGAGTCAACCAGAACGAGCGTGGCGGGGACCCTACCGCGTTTCCGCATCAACTTCGTCCGAACTGCCGCTGATTTGCAGATCATCTTCATCTTGTCTCCTAGATAATATGCTTCTCATCCGCGACGCTGATAACCGTACGTTCTCTATCGGGACCTGAGGATCCAAAATCCCGGACGATAATCGGTTACTAGAATCACCTCTGCGAGAAGAGCTGAAGGGTCCTTCGGCATGCACATGACGATGGCCAGGACATAATGCAGCTTGGAAGCAGCGGATGGAGGGTTAATTTCGGGTCCAACTGCACAGTCACCTACGGGAGGGATGAGTCGCGTCCGTCAACGGAGCGTTAGCGTCATACCTTGAACCGTGCTGCGGTCTGATGAGGCGGTATGCAATCGGTAATATCAAGGGACAATCTCGACGTTTCCGGAGATGCTCAGGAGGCGATACCTGCCCCCTGCATGATCAGATGGACCACGTGCGCGGTGAACCCACCTTTATCCCGGCACCATCATCAAACTCGAGCAAGAAACTGTAGGGCCACACGTGCTGGAGAGATATATTTCCAGGAGTAGAACTGAAAGCAAATGATCGTGCTTGTGTATGGCCCCTCCTGAATTCCCACTTATCGTGATTGGCCTCAGAATAGGTAGCCATGTTGGAAGGGATTGCTATCATCCTAGCCCATACCCGTGCGCCAGCCACCAAGGAATAACACCTCTCCGGGATGGACACGTGCGTCTCGAACGTCCCCGCACTAGCGATTCGCCAGAGCCCGAAGATTCCATTATGGAAGGGGCCATAATGGACCTGGGGTGATCGATAACCATCCGCCTGCACACTGGAGCTGAGGACTCGTACCCCGTTATCAGTGCTGGCGAGAGGCCAGAACGGATCCATGCGGGCGAACGCGGCCTCGATGGCTGGATCTCGAATAGCCTCCATACCGCAGGCAGTGTCCACGTTGGGACGCGAATTATCTGTGCGAAGAAAGGGGAGGACTAGGCATACTTTTTTCGATCGAGACGAGAGGCGGCTGCTGCTGACGCGCATTTTTCGACTCCAACGCCAGCCGCTTGCCAGAACTACCTATCCCTTTGGGGCGCCTTCCCGCCGGTGCAGCGTGAGAAGTATTTCCCTTAGAGGAGTTCTTTTGGCCAGTGGGGAGAAGCAGCGGTGGCCAGACTAGTGCCGCTGAGAGTAGCGCGTCTCATTCAAGCTGAAGAGTCGAGTTTACCTGTGAGTAGGTCGGGGTTCTGCTCAACCGCCGCACGGATTCGTTCTACCAGCTCCGCTTTACGGCCTGTTACTTTCAGCCTCATGTGCCTAACACGGTTCTCATTGATTTACGGAATGGCACGAGCGCTCCGTTCCTAGTGCCAGTCCGCAGCCCGTTCCCAAGTTGGTAAGGCAGCTACTACCTGCGGTAGTCTTTTAGTTTATTGACAGTGAAGGAGGGCAGGCCTTGCAATGTTGTGGCAATCTCCGAAGCGGAGGCAGGCCCCATTGACAGGGGTGCTTATGGACAGTATAAATCAAGCAAATCTAAACCGGACGACTGCCAGGGGCCCTTTGGCAATTGGAAATGAGCACCCTGCGTCATTCCGCGAAGCTCTCTCCTGTCTCCGGTACCCGATAAAGATTTTGTGCCATATCCAGTAGGAGTAGGCCGACCACGAGTATTCTGGATGGAAGGTCAAGACCCGCTAGAACGGCATCAACGACAAGCAGTCGATCCAGATTGGATTTGGTGAGTGCCAGCCTGCGATTCTGTTGTCTAACGAGCAGACGCTGCAGTGAAGACAACGTCTTGACTCTCTATCAGGCATGCACGAGAGGCATCACGCGAGGCATCACCCATGCCGGCGTGTAGCACCGGCCGACTACAGAAAGAAACCGGTCCCAAATGAGTTGGTGACGTCAGTTAATCCACCCCCGTCTACGAACTGGCAGCGTCATTCGCCTGCTTCGATGGAATATGTACAATAATCGTTTCGGCAGTGCACGAGAACAGGCGCTTGCCGTTGCCATCCATTACGGCTTCAAGAGCAAATAAAGGTCCTATCGGGATTCGAACCCGAGTCGCTGGATTCAAAGTCCAGAGTGCTAACCACTACACTATAGGACCTTACAAAATTTTAGCGCTCGCCCTCGGGCAGCCCCGCCTGAGAAACCGTTTCGTTACGTGCGTCTACAGTGGAGTGGTCGTCATAATTTTGTGCAAGTATTTGAACCTGCACTTTTCCTGCATAATGGACAACGACTTATCAGCAGCAAACGCAGTTGCGGCAGTGTGTGGCCTTACAGGACACCTTGGGATAGATGGAGGCCCGAGCGGAGTCAACCCTGACGACCAAGCGGCCGTTGCCGCGCTGGCAGCCGCTGCGACCATGGAGAGCTTCTCGCAGTCGATGCTCTCTCAAGCAGCAGCCGCCACGGCTACTCCTCCGCCCCGTAAGAAGCAACGGCATATGATCCATAACGAACGTGATGGTGGTGCTGCCGGCGGCATAGAACTGCCCGGGATCCCTCTTCCGAAAGGAGTCCAACGCTCCAGGAAGGCGTTTGTGGGAGGATTCTGCAGTAAAGGAAGGAGATTCTCTGGTCCTACTCGCAAGACGGTGGAGGAAGCTCTCTCTGATCGTCTACGGCTGGAGCAATTGGGAGGAGACCTCGCTGCTTTGGAGGCACTGTCGGCTGAACTTCGGGCTGAGGTAGATGACGGTGATGGTCGCCGAAGTCGTGGTAGGAAGCGCCAAGAAAGTGGTATTCCCGCTGCTCACCATCGTGGTGGTGTTCCTAATGATGCAACTCTGTTGAAGATGCGTAGGGACGCCTTACAGACTCACCAGGCTGCTGAGGCTGCTGCAGCCGCTGCTGCTTTATGTGCGGTAGATCCCGATGGAGCTGGAAAATCCCTTCACACTCCGGCTGCTCAGCACTTGCCCGAAGGTGTTATGCTCATCTCGATCGGTGGCTTGGGTAACGCGTTCGTGGCGTATCAGAGAGCTGATGCTGACCGTGTGCACATTCTTGGACCCCCCAGACGGACTATCGTTGCTGCGGGGGAAGACTATCAGGCTGCTATGGGCTTGACGAGCCCCCCTGCTACTCGCGGTAACCGGCCGATCAACGAGAACATCCTCATTTGCTCTGGAGTGGGCCGTGTAGTGAGCCTTCTATCCGAAGATGAGCTCACGAGTGCGTATGTTGGTATCATTATCGTCAGCGGCGAGTCCTGTTACCCGGTAGGGCCCATTAGAGAGACTACGACAGAAGCTAAGAACGACTTGGCCCACGCAAGCGGTGGCATTCTGGCGGCATCCGTTAAGGCCATCCCGCAGCCTCCGGAGCAGATGCTCGATTTTGGTGGGCCACAAGTGGTTGACATCGAAGTACATCCGGAGGAAGATCATAATCCCGGCGGCAAGGGCTCGAATCCTGGGGTGCCTTCTGGACTCGACTCTGACTGGGTCTGCAATTGATAACGGAACGTATTGTCATCATATTATTGTTATATACACTATGCTGTCTCCTAGGTTTGTGTTATAGTCTGCGAAGAGGGATTGGTGTGGTATTGGATAGCGGACCGTAGAGTGATTACGGGGGTAGTTGATTTTCACATACGAATGGCATCCTCGCTTCCCGGCAATTTCGTTGTGTCTAAAGGAAAAGGAGGTAATATCAGTACCTAGTTTTATCTTGTACCCCATCCACGTCGGGAGCGGTTGCTGCGTGCATGGTATTCTCATCGCCAAATTTTGTACTATTTTTGATTCGTTTCAGACCTTCCGATGGTGACTCTTCGCCACCCCAAGTACCCGAAAGCATCATGCGACATTTACCTGTATGGTGCTCATGTAGCTAGGTGGACTGATCGAGAAGGTAACCTCGGTGGTTACTAATATATCACGTGAGAATGTTCCTCCAGGGAACTCCAATTTGTACATGTCCCCGACAGCAGAATACGGGAATGGCAAAGCGATGAGGGGCGGAGTTCCGGTGAGAGAGGGGAGCACCACGACTTTGACGATGATCATGATTACCGCGATTTATGGTATAATTTTGACCAACCATTTTGGACAATCGCGAATAGTATGAAATTGAGCACAAGGCTCGCTGCGCGCTGTTGCTTATCCTGTGGCCATCGGATAGCTCTAGAATATTGGGTGAGTACTAGTTCCGCTCGAAGCAGCTAGACTTGATGCTTTCATGCGCGTGTTTGTAAGGTATGCTGGCCGCAGTTTGCTGGTAACGGCCCCTTCCAAAAGCATGGCTTTGCAAGGAACACTGAGTGGGAGCTGGACAGCTACAGCACCGATGAGGACCCCTGCGTAAGACGGCTAGCATCTATCATTGTTATGACTAGCTGTTTAAGACAGGTATCACTGAAGCTCCTTCCTAGTGAGCTCACGAGGAGTGCCATGAAGTGCCCATTTGAATTTGAACTTCGATATACCGTCACGCTCGGTGGTGACTACTTGCGGATGCAGATGGAAGTGGAGAACACAGGCGCTGAGTCAATGGAGTTCACAACAGCCCTTCATACGTAACACTCGAACAAGATAGATCATAGTGGTCACACAGTCCCTCAGTTACTTCTCGATTCCTGATATCTCTACTACCACCGTAGCGGGGGTTGGAGAGCATCATTACAACGATACGGCTCAGGGAGGGAAGGAGTGTAATGCGATTGGGTGGGGTTCATAATGGAAGGGTGTTTTGCGCTGTAGCGGATGACGTATAAAAATTCTGACGGAAATTGAATATAGCGGAGAATCTTCGCTGTGCGCAACGCTATGAGTGGTCTTTTCTCTTGCCTTGTAGGTTACGATCCGAACTCTGTTGTAGAGTTCCAGGGCGGTATTGTGGATAGGGTTTACAAGCAGGCAGCTGGCCCGGCTCAGATTATCTCCAATGGTTCACCGATGTACGTCGACTTTTATAGGTGCTGGGTGATGGGCATTTTGCCTCTTTTTCTATCAGTTTCACGATCGAGAAGAGCGCATCATTCCCCGACACTGTCGTTTGGAATATCGGCAGTGACTCACTTGGCGACATGCCCGCTGGCGATTACAAGAAGTAGGGGGTGGGATCACATCACGGGCTGGTGTGGCGAGGTTAGTGTGGTTTGTCATGAATAGCAAGCGCTGATGGCATCGATAGTAACAGCCGTACGGATTGTTCGTGTCGAGGCGAACGTGAATGATAGTGTTCGCGCCTTACTGGGCTCATTATGTATGGTATCTTGGACGTAATTCACTCGAGAAAAATGAGAAATTATCACGTTGTTGCTCTTTGCTTGTTCGCGCTGGTTGATAGAATGTGGAAATCAGATACGTCTGCGTCGAAGCAGCAGTTGCGGTAGAGCCCGTGAAGGTCGCCCCCGGTGAGGCCTGGCAAGCCGAGCAGAAACTCGTCAGAAACTTGCCTGCTACTGACAGTAGCGCGTAGATTGCTGAGTGCTAAGTATATGAGAGCCCTTGGGCATCTCACACTGACTTCTGTGGACCCTGCAGTTCCAACCTTATGGTGCTTTTCTGCATACCGTGCTGTTCCGCGTTCAATCATCATCATCCTGGACCGAGTAGTGACATCGGGCGTTTCTATGGGTTAGGTATGAGTGTACGGGAAGCGAGAGATTTCCATGCGGCGTGAGATGAGTTATAGTTATACTAGTATTATTCTTACTGACAAATTGTACAACCATAACGTTCAGTAGTACTGTAGTAGCTTCTAAATGAGCCGTACCGTTAGAGGAGCGCGCAAGCTGGGCGGCTGCCCGCCCTTCGTCGGTGTGGGCGAGTAAGGACCTAATTTTTGCTCCATTGAGCTCGCCACACTTGGTTATCCATAACTCCGACCCGCGCACTCTAAACTTTACAGAAATTTTCAGCGCTTCTACTAGATGACCCGTACTGTATAACAAAGGCGAGGTGGCTGTATGCAAAGCAATACTATGAGCCTCGCGAACTGAGCAGTAACGGCCGTCTTCGGCATTTGAGTTGGCCTGCTCGGTGTGGCTTCAGTTTTTTCGATGTCTTCAAGTGGTCCGAGTGGCCCAGAAAAGCCGTCGGCGTTTTTCATGCCCCCGATTGCGCATCCGAATGGGGGTAGTAGCGTCATCACTGACGAGGATGAGAGGTACTGCAGGCAGATGATGATGCTGTGCGAGTCACAGGTAGTCAACTGGAACGGACAACACGCGGCAGTCGCATGCGTTTTTCGCTGGATCCGCTGGACCTGGAACGTTCTTCACCGAAGTTCGCTTTGCCGAAGCGTGTGAATGGCATCATCTTATTTTGCTCCTCTGTTTTGTCTAGTGACTTGAGAACAACGCGAGTTTGTCTAGAGCCTCTCGAGTCGCGGCTTTCGAGTGAGTGCTTGCGCCTCGGTAGTGCGCCCTTCGTGCTCGAGCCCGTGGGTTGTGGTTGTGGCGCCCATTTTTGAGAGGAGATTTCATCTCCTCAGGAACAGCTATGGCGTTTAATTTTAACTCAGCTCAAGACCGTTGAAGCTCTACACACTGCCCAGGTAACGGCTTCTGGGGGCTGTCATTCTCGTGCAGCATTACTATCAGGGCCTGTCACTTCTCAACGCAGCCTTGTCTGATGGCCCAATGCCCGTTACCTCCTCCATACTAGTACAGGTCCGTCAACCCGAGAACGCAGGTAGTAGGGAGGTTGAAGCGCAGGTGGAAGGGGTTGTTACGATATCGCTTCTCCGTAGACCTCCGGTGAGCACTAGTAAAGTATTCGATAGCTCGAGGTGGTGACGGTTGCTGAGCATAACACCTACTTCGTTGTCGCAAATTAGTCGAAGTGGCTTCCCGCACAGGATGTTATATCATCGTCAGGCAATGGTAGCGGTCGTGGAGGGGCTCAGGGGAACGGTGAAGGAAGTAATAGGAGTGGGCAGCTGAAGGCGTGGTCCTGCTCTGGCAGTTTTGGTTGCTCCTGTCAGATGCTGCGTTCCATCAACGTCAGCAGCAGCATGACGCGGAAGCAGCTCAACGGGCCATGGGTGGGTGAAATCGCTTCTATCGCTCCTTGTTTGAAATCGACTGCCCGGTTCTCTCTTCAGAAGCTGGGGCGGAGATACGACGTCGTTTGTCGATGATTCTACGTGTTTTCTTCCTGGCGTTTGTGCTTGACCTGTGTAAGTGCCATCAGGCTATCCCTGGGTGTACTGGAATTTCTCAGCTGCAAGCGGCTACTGCCTTATACTAGTAATGAGCATCCTCTACCTCCTGCGATTGGATGAGCTTGTCAAGAAAATTTGGGAGGCGAGGGGTGCCCCGGGCGCTGCGATAGGTGCACGGCCGTCGCTGGACGTACAGGTGAGTGGACTAATTGGCAGGATCAGGCCCTATGGCTTGAGAGAAATTGTGATCTCACGAACACATGTTCAGCTGGTAATGTGGTTGTATATTATTGAATTGGTTTGCCCAGTGGAAATAGAAGTCGCTCGAAATTCGACTTAGACGATCAGCCGGCACGGGCAACGAGCCTGGTCTCAATGGGTCGGCTGCCTTCAGCTGAACAAGTTGGATCGGCTACGTGAACGACGGGCAAAGCGAGATGAGCTGGTGGAACAGGAAAAGGAGAAGCGGGCTGCTGCAGTGAAGGAGAAGATGCGGGCTCGGGCGGAGGCCTCGGATGAGACGAACGAAGCAGCATCTGAGGAAGAGGAGAAGGTGAGGCCGCAGCTGATGGAAGGATGTGGACTGCGAAGCTCAGGTTTACCAGGAGTTGTATGGATCGTCTCCAACACCAGAGAAATTGATAGACGATGAGTTGAAGCCGCACCATGTAAAGGGCAGGCTAGCAAGGTAACCTGGCGTAGCTGTTTTTGAAATATGAGTTGACTCATCCAGGTTCATGTACCAACTGCCAGTGATGTTCGTGCTTACTATTATCCCGGAGTGGAGTCCAAACCCTGACTATTTAACATAATAATGTATCACTTGGTCAGCAGCATTCAGTATCCTCTGATAAAGAGATGATCTGTTGTGTGGGTTATGTTATAACCGTTATAAATATCGTGGGTAAA
This sequence comes from Perkinsus olseni, assembly GCA_013115135.1. Taxonomy (NCBI): domain Eukaryota; phylum Perkinsozoa; order Perkinsida; family Perkinsidae; genus Perkinsus; species Perkinsus olseni. Next base: position 39,677 of record JABANP010000179.1, on the reverse strand, counting down.
TGGGGGACCATGTTTGACCTGTTGAGTGGTCACATATTGCCTATTGGTGTTCGGGCGTTCTGTCCTTCCAGGACAATACAGTCCTGTCAAAGAAAATTGTCCAGAGAGCATTTGGAGGCGTTATCTGCCGAGTAATTATGAGCCATCACTATATTGCGAATTTGTTGCTCTCTCAAACGATACATGGAAGGATCTTCCAACTTGGAAGGCAATGCTCTCCATCATGGAGACTCCATGGTAGGAGAGGAATCGTAAATTTGATCGATTTGTGCGCCACGAGTAAGACGTAATGTATGTGTTTCAGTTCTAGGAATCGTAGGAGTCTAGTGTATGTCCAGACGATTGAACCAACGTCCTTGCGGGACTCTGCTCTACTGTGGTGTCGCGCCAAGGTTCAGGTCGATTGAGTTCACTCCCAGGGTGGTTGCCTCCTACTTAGTGCTACTTCCGTTTGGTTCGACCAAGAGTCTCCCTTCTAGCGATCGTATTCAGTAAAAAAGTTCATCCCAACAGGAGATGAGTTTGTGGATAATGTTTTTCCGCGGCCGGGAATTGAACCCGGGTCTCCTGCGTGACAGGCAGGAATACTCACCACTATACTACCGCGGAACTGATAGTTTTTCATTTTTACAGCCTGTAGAAAATTAATTTCGTAAAAATCTTCGACATGATGGTTTTGGGTCACATATTTGGTTGAGTGCCTGTGGCCGCCTCTTTACAGAGCAAGTTGAACGATGCTAGTACGGGTTCGTAAGAGGCAGCTCTGACTGTGCGCTTAGCGTTGTAAGGGTTTTGAGGTCGGTGTGCGGTCACCGCACTGCGTTGAAAGGAAACACGGGTCCTTCGCTGCGCGATTTCCGCTGCACGTGATTCGTGACGCGACGTACCAGCGTCCCTGTCGGTAACGAAAATCAAATCCCGATTACTCCAGTAATTCAGGTTCCTCACCAGAAGCAGATCGAGCCAACCTATTTTAGTTGACGCTTCCGAGAGTACCGGCAGAACGCGACCGATCCAGTGCCGATTAGCTGGCGGCTGGTAGCCGTTCACGGTTACGGTATGAGCTGCGACCGTCGCCTTCTTTGTTTCGCTCTTTTCGTGCAAACGACGCACTGCGGCTGGGGTTAGCAACTGGCAGCGGAGAGTATATCGTTGAAAACGACTATCTTCAAAGAGGCGCCCAGGCCGCCTGGAAGGACTTAGCTAATTCCCATACCCGTTTAAGTTTATTTGGGGGGGTCTTCGATGAGAACCCGGATAAAGAACCGAGAAGCCGCGCGTTGGCGCTGTCAGTACCGTGGGTCATCGCAAAATTCGTTCTGATGAACTCTTGGCTTTTCCTCGTAGGTATTGTAACTTTGACGACAGCCAGTTTGGCTATAGCCAGGCTCAATTGGGTATGGCAGGGTGGATTGATCCGACTGAACTCAATTGCAACCGTTATGCTCGCAGTTTGAGCCCGGAGGGCATGGACTGCTAGCCATATAGCCATGCTAGGACGGCGCGGAGATCGTTTGGTAGAAAATAATTCCGCGGCCGGGAATTGAACCCGGGTCTCCTGCGTGACAGGCAGGAATACTCACCACTATACTACCGCGGACATGTTAATTATGTGTCTTTTCAGGCTGTATGCCGCCGCGAGCGTCTCGTGCTGGAAAACAGCGTCTTCGCAGTACATCCCCACCACCTGTGACTCTCTATCCGTGCCTCACCTACAACACTGAGACCGCGCGAGTGGAGGATTGACTATCCATCCGACCCGTGAATGTTTATATATGTACTCCATTCTGATTGCACGACGTATACGACCGTTTCATCCTGAAAGTAGGAGACAGCGAAGCACACAAAATAGCGAAGAGAAAACAATCTCCCTGTCGACAGTGCTCTATTTTTGTGGGGCCGAGGCAGGCCTTGCCTAGGTGGGAGATCTGAGCCAGACGTCCGGCTTGACTCTTTTGGCCGTGATCTCGTCCAAATGGGCTTCGACGAGAGACCACACAAAATCTCTGTCCCTCCCTGCTTCGCTTCGCTAGCGACATTTTAGCTCGTTCACGATCCTGGCCAGGTTAACCATCTTAGCATGATTAAATAGAGGGGACGTTTTGTCGTTCGCATTATCCGGGCTAAACGATGAGGAGCCAAGGTTGGGGTGGACGTGATATCCCGCTTGGTAGTATTCCAGTAAATTCATCCATCTCAAAATGCCTTCCGTTCTTTTGGCTACTTTCAAGCCCTTCAACAAGATCGCCGTTGATGGTATCGAGAAGATATGCAAGGATAACGGTCTAACTTTCGATAAGATCGAGGGTTACAAGACACAGGAGGAGCTCTACGCCGCTGCCGAGTCTGCCGAGGCTTGCATAGTCAGGAGTGATAAGCTCGATGAGGAGTTCTTCAACCGCGCCAAGAATCTGAAGATTGTTGTTCGCGCTGGTGCTGGTGTCGATACTATCGATCTCGATGCTGCTTCGAAGCATCACGTTGTTGTCGAGAACACTCCCGGCCAGAATGCCAATGCCGTCGCCGAGATGGTCTTCGGTCTTTTGATTGCTATGAAGAGGAATCATTTCGATGCCACCTCTGGTAGAGAGATTCGTGGCTCTACTCTCGGTCTCTATGGTTGCGGTAACGTCTCCAGGGCTATGATTGAAGTCTCTAAGGGTTTTGCTATGAAGTGCTACGCTTATGATCCCTTCCTCTCTGATGAGCAGATCAAGGAGTCCGGTGCTGAGCCTCTTCATGACCTCAAGGAGTTGTTCAAGTGTGATATTGTGTCCTTGCATGTTCCTGCTACTCCTCAGACGGTGAACTCCATCAACGAGGATCTCATGTCTTTGATGCCCAAGAACGGCGTTCTCGTCGATGCGGCCAGACATGAAGTCGTTGACGAAGATTCTATCATCTCCATGTTCCAGAAGCGTCCTGATCTTGGTTACATCTCTGATGTCGGTTTTACCAAGATGGAAGAGTTGAAGGAGAAGATCGGCGCCGATCAGATGAAGAAGCAGCTTATTGTTACCCCCAAGAAGATGGGTGCCCAGACTCTCGAGTCTAACATTAATGCCGGTCTCGCTGCTGCTAAGCAGATTGCGGCGTATTTCAAGGATGGCTCTGCCATTCATCAAGTCAATGGGAAGGCCTTCTAAACCCACTGACGCTCTGTAGCTGCCAAGTTTCTTCTCGGTGAGTTGTTTTGCTTTTATGTAACTTATATTCTTCGTTTCTACACTCTAATGCTCTATACTCCTGCTTCATGGTAAGATGTAGATTTGTGTGAAACAAGTCCGAGCCTGATTCGTGGGTCGGGTGGAAACAGCGTTCTTGCGGAGTAGTCCCCTACTATAGTAGCGGAACGTACCCATGATTCATCGTCCGCGTTGTAGTAATAGAATGAGTGAGCATCCTCTTCGACTTGGAAAAGAAGATCAAGACTGAAAGTGACCGCCGTAAAAACTACGCCGTCGTCCCTCTCGGCTTACAAACTCACGAAAAAAAGGAAAATTCATAAAGTTATGTATCGTCGTATCAACCCGTCCCTAGCGTGCACTGATCGGTATACACTGACGTAGTATGCGCCCTTCCAGTGCATACAGACCCTCAACCGAATACGCTCAAGGCGTTGGCTGCTCGCATAATCATATTATGAGGAGAGACCAGCTTCGGCTTCTGCTTTGCCCGTTGGTGTTATGTGAGGAAGGGAAGCTATTGACTAATCGGCGAACTCCATCCTATGTGCACGGGGCTCACGGGAAGAGGAGCATCTCTGAACGACAGTCGCGAGGCGCTTTCCTGGTGGGCTCAACATTTCCTTCATTATAGGTTTAGGCAGCTGAGGACGGTTTACTCGGTGAGCTAAGCTTGGACTGCTCTCTTCGATTCTGGTAGCTCGTCTCGTGTGAGCTTGGATGGAATCTTGTCTTCCATTGTGACAAGCTGCAAGTGCTAGATAGATACTCATCGCACCTCCCACCATGGTAGTGTTGCTTTGTTGCTCAACCTTAAATGAGTATGTGGAAGTTGAACTCCCATAAAGTATATGAGTTTTTCTTTAGTTTTTCATTGTACTTTACGAATTCAAACATGCCTTCCGTTCTTTTGGCTACTTTCAAGCCCTTCAACAAGATCGCCGTTGATGGTATCGAGAAGATATGCAAGGATAACGGTCTAACTTTCGATAAGATCGAGGGTTACAAGACACAGGAGGAGCTCTACGCCGCTGCCGAGTCTGCCGAGGCTTGCATAGTCAGGAGTGATAAGCTCGATGAGGAGTTCTTCAACCGCGCCAAGAATCTGAAGATTGTTGTTCGCGCTGGTGCTGGTGTTGATACTATCGATCTTGATGCTGCTTCGAAGCATCACGTTGTTGTCGAGAACACTCCCGGCCAGAATGCCAATGCCGTGGCCGAGATGGTCTTCGGTCTTTTGATTGCTATGAAGAGGAATCATTTCGATGCCACCTCTGGTAGAGAGATTCGTGGCTCTACTCTCGGTCTCTATGGTTGCGGTAACGTGTCGAGGGCTATGATTGAAGTCTCCAAGGGCTTTGCTATGAAGTGCTATGCTTATGATCCCTTCCTCTCTGATGAGCAGATCAAGGAGTCCGGTGCTGAGCCTCTTCATGATCTCAAGGAGTTGTTCAAGTGTGATATTGTGTCTTTGCATGTTCCTGCTACTCCTCAGACGGTGAACTCCATCAACGAGGATCTCATGTCTTTGATGCCCAAGAACGGCGTTCTCGTCGATGCGGCCAGACATGAAGTTGTTGACGAAGATTCTATCATCTCCATGTTCCAGAAGCGTCCTGATCTTGGTTACATCTCTGATGTCGGTTTCACTAAGATGGACGAGTTGAGGGAGAAGATCGGCGCTGATCAGATGAAGAAGCAGCTCATTGTTACTCCCAAGAAGATGGGTGCTCAGACTCTCGAGTCTAATATTAATGCAGGTCTCGCTGCTGCGAAGCAGATTGCATCCTATTTCAAGGATGGCTCTGCCATTCATCAGGTCAATGGAAAGGCCTTTTAAGTTGATTTTTCTATATAAAGCGCAGGACGCTCCTAGTATATGTGATCCTGCCGCTGCCTAACTCTGTTGCATATGCGTCTGTCTAGGAACAAAATTGGTTGAAGTTGAGTTCAGGAGTGTCATACATCGTGCAATTCCGTCATAGCATAATAGCAATCGTTTAGGATGTTTTCTCGTAGGATTTGGCCGGCCGGCACTGTAGCTCGATAGTTCGATATCAGAGCCATCTCGCTCAACTAGTTGAACTCGCTCTTGGCAGTGTCTAGGTGGCGTCGGTTGCAGTAGGCTTCGCCACTTGAACTGCGTCTTTGATGCGGGTCTGCTGGCAACCGCCGTTTGCCATCGGTCGTTGACACTGTTCACAATCACGATTGACTACTACTGCTCAACCATCTAATATATTCAAGGTCGTTTTGAGCGAGTAGTCGTGATGAACCAGAATAAAAAAATGGAAGAGAAAAATATACGCAGGGTACTGAGTTGAAGATACTCAGACCCGACGGTTTATAACAGCGGCATCTGAAGGTATCGTACGAATAAGAACCCGCAGCACTAGAAGTTGCTGACGATATGAATAAGTAAAACTAGTATAGTCCCGACCACTGAAAGGCCGACGGATCCGTGGGGAGCAGAGCTTGGTGTTGTCCTATCGGTGTAAGCCGGACAGTAGCCGAGGTCTTTGAATTGCGGGTTTGCTCTTATATCGGTCCAGCTCTTGTAGCTAACTATCTCGCTGTAGACGTCTGCCCTTTCTTCCAAGTTTCGTGCCCACATGTTCAAGTGCTTGTGGGCAGGTACTTTGTAGAACTGCCGTGGCAGAGCATCGGGCCCAAGTTGAGGAGCTAGCTCGATATTCCACGTGTATCCAACCCTAGCACTATGGGGAAAGGGTATTGGTTTATTGACCCAAGAGTCCTTGTGTTTTTGTGACCACTCCGACTCGCCGAATGTAGCCCAGTAGCCAAGGTGGCTGGCAATATTCAAGAGTGGAGAGATCTGGCTGTACTGGACCACGTTGCCACCCCCGAAGGAGGCCACATCCATCGCTTGGTTAGCCAAGGAACCGAACGTGAAGGCAGTGGCAGCCCCTGAGAGCTGCAACGTTTGGGTGAACATAGAGCAGGCTGAGCCGCAGTTGCCGTCCGTGACGAAGGCGACTTCCGTCCAATAGTTTCTGTCGTATCTTCCCATCACCATCTTGGGCATATTGTTCAAGACCTTATTGCAGAACCCAAAGACGCCCTGTGCTGAGTAGTTCGATGGCTTCCCCCATTGACGGACTTCAAGGTCCGTGAACTGTCTCAGCGGAGGGCTGAACTCTTCTTTGGTATGTGGATCCACCAACTCTTCATTGTCGAAGAGAAACCAACCATGCTGGGGTGCGAGCTGGGACCCTATTTGAGTTGACTTGTCGAGAAAACTCCTTTCTTTCAAGAACTTTTTGAAAAGTTCCGCTCTCTCCTGAGGAGTGTTCATGGACAATATGGAAGCCTCGATACTTCTCAATCTAGTGACCTCATGCTCTTCGTCGAAACCATCGGTAATCAAGCCCTGAGCGTGGTCCATGAGTAGGTAGAGCTTCTGAAACTTGCCTTGGATAAACGCCGGGCTTCCTACGAGCTCAGGATTTTCCTGGAAGAACTTGTCGATCGTCTCATCATAATTTACCCCAAACGAAGACACCCACGACTGCCAGTTTTCAGTCATATGCCTGACTATGGGCGTGCATATGTCTTCGCCCGAGTTCACCACATACCACTGCAGAGCAATAGAAGAGATAACCAAGCCACCACCATTGGAAGAAACATCAAACAGCAACCGCCTCACACCGTTCTCGCGAGCGAATTCTTGGACCTGGTAGAAGCTCTCATAGAGGGCAGCCTCCACTTCGGCTTCAGTAGACAGTTTCTCCACGGGCATGAAGTCTGGTACGACCACAACGACGGCATCTCCCACCAGAGAATACTGAAAGCCAGTGCCTTCAATCCAACCCTCAGCAACCTCAGAAGAGCTCATGTCCGCAGTCAGGAAGTCATCGTCCAAGCCACTATCCAGCTGGCTTTGGCTGAAGATTCTGTCGAGCACCTCGAGGTCCTCGTCAGTCATAGTAGGATGCTTCCGGTGACTGGGGTCCCACAAGGAATCCGGCTTCTTCTCGTAGAACTCAGTCTCGAAATCAAGTGTCTTTTGAAACTGTGGGTTCCAGTTAGTCAGGGTGTTGTAGAAACGTGTGTTGACAACGTCCGTCCATCCAGCAGCCTTGGTGTAGTCGCTCAACCTTCCCAACCAATTAATGGTCTCTGTGGATCCGTCGGCAAAAGTGACCTTCAGAGGTGCAGTCGGAGGCGGATCTCTCGTGGCGACCCTGTCAACGTACGGCTTGACGAAGAAGCGGTTGTTGAGCCTTTGGAGTGCACCCTGGTAGAGACCAGAGAAAGGACCGTCACTAGCGACCATGTCCTTCATCCACTGCAGCACGGGCTTGCCGTCGACCTCCACTATGACATCCCCTTCCTCGTGGGTGCTCGCTGGGACACCATAGACATCCTTGTAGTAGATGGAGTGGTCCACAAACCCCAGTGTGACGATCTGTGAACCATCCCGCATCTCCGAGTCGAATCGTATCGGTAGGACATAATAAAAGCTCTCGTAGGGAGTGTCGTACCTCGTGTGGGCGTCATTCAGGCGATTGAATTCACGCTGAAGAGCTAGGTGGAATGGAGCCGCTTTAATGGTCTCGTTGAGGAACTTCTGCTGTTCTGCCTCAGTCATCGAACCCAACTTGTCAGAAAACTCGTCGATGCGCCCGTCAACGAATCCCTTGATGTCTACGTCGAGAGAGTGCAGCGAGAAACCACACGTATTCTTCTCGATAGACTTGTCGAGGTCATTGGCGATGTCGGTGAAAGCATAGGCAGCAGCCAGACCATACTTCACATTGTGGAGTGTGAACAAAGCATGATAGTTGCTGATTGTCAGGCTGTTCAGGCACTCGTTCAAGTCGTCTGCTTTGCCCCAAAGGAAGTCCTTCGACCCATCATTAAACAGCTCTTGTAAGACGGTACGTCCATTTCCACGGCCGAGTCGAGCGCAAGGGTCAGCTGCCATATCTTGGGCATTAGCCAAGTAGCTGCTCCCGAGCCAGAATACGAGTGCGGCAGACCGCCGTGAAAGAATCATAAGAACAGTGGAATAAAAAATAGAAAAGGCTGACCGTGATGAATCAAATCAATTCAAGACTCATCAGTCGGAAGGAGACAGGGAGATCTCAGCGCCACCCTGGAGACGCCACGTCAGCTACTTGGAGACGTGTCACACAGTCACAGCGATATCTGTCCAGTCGTTACGAGACATCCCTCTGCTGCGCTCTCTGAAAGTAAGAGAAGAAATGCTCTCTAGATAACCTTTAGATAATCTCAACTTGAGATTCTCAAGATGGGGCTTTACTGGAAAAGCCACGCCAGTGGCAACGCCGTTCTGTAGGGCCTTAATGATCGAAGCTTTCCTTGTACCCCGAACTGTCCATGGTGCAATCGCCGCGTCTCTTAGCCCAAAGGGCGCGGGCTGTCACTCCATTTCTACAAATGGCGATCTCCGAAACTCTTCCAGTCGCTAACTGCTGAGGTCTTCTAAGAATCAAGTCCTGAGCTTTCTCCTTGCTTCGCCATCTGCTGTAGTCTTCTGGATGCAGTGGTGCTGCTTCTGGATTTATTGCTGATCCTACTGGATGCCTTTTCGATCAGCGGACAGGGCGTCCGGATGCTCCATTATAGCCTTCATCAAACGGTTAGATCCCTTGCGGCGCTTCAAATCCGTCACCATCTTGTAGAGACGGTAGGGCACTCCCCCAGCCACCGCCTTCCACTTAGGTGTCAAGGGCGGGCACGACTGCAGGTATTGACCGAAATCTTCGACCGGCGCGCAATAGCCACACTCCGAAAAGGAAGCCAGGCCGCATCGGGAGCGGTGCGCAGGAGTCATAACCCTGCCAGATGCAATAGTACTGGCCGCCGGAGTAACTTCCCCGCGTATCCACAGAGATGCATGAGATACACAGAAGAAGAACTCCTTGGTGGCAGCTCCCAATCGGGCTCGCTCATCAGACCACTAGAGGCGGGTGGGAGTGAGAGTCCGACCACTGACGCATCCCTTAGATTCACCTCACATGTGACGGTGTAACCCGTGTAACCATGTGACAGAGTAAATCGTGTAACCATGTGTGATAGTGTGCGATAGTGAGTGATAGTGAGTGATAGTGAGTGATAGTGAGTGATAGTGAGTGATAGTGAGTGATAGTGAGTGATAGTGAGTGATAGTGAGTGATCGTGAGTGATCGTGAGTGATCGTGAGTGATCGTGAGTGATCGTGAGTGATCGTGAGTGATCGTGAGTGATCGTGAGTGATCGTGAGTGATCGTGAGTGATCGTGAGTGATCGTGAGTGATCGTGAGTGATCGTGAGTGATCGTGAGTGATCGTGAGTGATCGTGCCAACAGCGCGCCTTTGTTACTGACCGTAGTTGGCGCACCTAATCTTACCACATCGCGGAGAGAACATTTTTCAAGACGTGGTAAATATGTACCACTGGACCATTACTTCTTGCCATCAAAGCGTCAGATAGACCAGAAGCTGAGCCATGTCTCGCAGTGAGAAATGAAGTCACACGCTAATTTAGGAAAGAGAATCTCATTTGAGATGAGGCTTGACTGGATAAGCAACGCGAGTGGCAACGCCCTTCTGTAGGACTCCGATCATCAGTGAAGTGACGATGCCCCACCTAAGCCGATGCCGATGCGTTCAAAAGCTGAGAAGCTATCCTTGCGCTCTCGCCAACAACATGGTTGTTGAGTTCCCTTCGGAACTCGGAAGGTTTACCGGGCAGCCTTGAGCGCGAGCAGACAACTGTTGTCTTTCGAGCGGTCATTTGAAACGACTGAACCCAACAGGAATGGACGTCATCGGAGAGGCCGATGGATAGCTCATCATGTTGACCGCAACTTGTCATAGGACACCTCCTGAGCTCGCCTGGTGACCTCGTTGGCAAAGCGCAATCTGACAAGGCACAGACTACGGCGCTCAACTCTCAATCAGTCTATTGAAGAGTGGTCCGCAGACAACTAAGCGTTCAGACGTGCTCACTCATTCTCGAGGATCTCAGTACGGGACAGCCGGGGTGAGCTACGACCCGGACGACGCGGCGCCGGCTCTGACGTGCCTGTGGAGACGAACGCTTCCCTACGTAAGTCAAGAGTTCCTGTTAGACACTCCTCAACAGATGGGAGGTAGCAGCCTCAAAACAACACGGGCAAGCCCGAAGTTCACCTGGGGCTCTGGGCAACCTCGCACGGTCCGCGGTGAGAATCGGCGGTGTCACGAATATGTCGTCGCACCCTCGCAGAGGCCTTTCTCGTCCATAGTTGCACATCGAACTCACAGCCATATCCTCAGAATTACTTGCCCTTCCCTGAACGCCCCGGCTCCTGTATTTCATTCTCAAGCCGAAACATGCACCACCTACCTTGCTACGCGCTAGCTCGTTCGTCATCGCTGACACCTGGGAGTATCTCCGAGGATGCTCGAATGTAGCCCAGTCGCTACTAGAAGCTCTTAGAGACTGCTGCATCCTGAATCGATCACATCCATCGTCTAACTCCCCTCCACGAGCACCTACGTTGATAAAGCATCGGGTCCGCTCAGGGAACGCCGAATTTTATGGTTCAGGGATTTCCGCCGAGAGCCAGTCTCGGAACTGGAGGACCTCTGGGCTCGCGAGTCCGAGGATCCTGACGATAATGAACACCTCTCTGAAGAATGTAGTTGGCCGCGAATACCCTTAGAGAGCAAGTCCGATATCCGCGCTCGAAGTTGCTCATTTTCCAGTCTTAAATCGGCATTCCGCTGGGCCATCTGTAGTATGGTCATATTAGCACGCTCTGTCATACTAAAGAGAGTCTCGTTGCACTCGTGATGGGGGCTGACAGGAATGCTCTTTCTGTTTCAAAAGAAGCAGCTACCCTACTCGTGCTCGTCCGACAGGAGCGATATCTTCTTGAGGTTGAAGTGCTTTGCCCCGCCTCGCCATGAGTAGCATGTTTTCTAAGTTGAGCTTATCAAGTGCTTTCTTCAAGTGGCGCATCTTCTTCATCAACCTGCCAAACGATAATCTCGTAGATCTTCTCCGCAGATTCGTCGCATCGGGCACGACCCCTCCCCGATCCTCACTGCATCTTCTCTCTTCGCTCCGTGTATATCTCCCTCTGAAGCTCCGTCACATTCTCATCGGGCTGACTTCTCGGCGGCGGCGCACACTCCACAGGCTGCTTCCCACGCTCGAGCTCAGCAGCCTGAAACAACGACTAAACCTCCTAGTGTGGGGAACCACCACGTATGGCCACCTACCCTCTCGCGGTGCCTAACGAGCCCCTCCAGGCAATCCTTGATCTCTCTGGTCACAGGGTCGTCGAGGTCATCCTCAGAGTCCTCAATTTCATCTCGGATACCGCGGAGTGACGACGTGAAAGACTGAAATGACAATGCGTGTCCCTCCTCCTGCTATTGTGATACTGACGATCGCCTTCTCCCCTGCCCCCTCTTATTTGGCAGTCAAAGGCGTCACACGGGTGTCAAATCGGTACAGTCCGTACCCACTGTTATAGTGTGTTTCCTACTGATTTCACACCCGCGACCAATAATGGCCTAGACTATGTACAAACTGCGATTCTTGCAGCACAACAGATGCAATCGTCATCACCTTTCATTCGGTTGACTATGGGTAGGCGCTACAGAAGCCTATAAGATATCCGCGGTAGACAGTGCGAGGCCCGCGATAGGAAGCTCGTATAAAATCACTGTAGGAGAACTTGCTCATAGCTGAGATGCTCAATCCACTAGAGGCAAGTAGCGGGTTATCCCCCCAAGCCCACTTCGAATCCTATGTCCGGGATAGCGACATCGGAGACATCCTCTGTGGTGGTGGGAACTGAACTGCTACGCTACAGTGCAACTCCCTCATTCAGCGCCTACTCGTCACGGTGCCAGCGATCACCCGAGGCTTCATTAACAGGGCGTCACTGAGCCGCTCAAGTTCACCATCACTAACTGCATCTGATGTGAACAATGACCTCCATCCGGGAAAGCTACATAGCCTACCCCGCGCGAGGACAGTCTCAGCCTGTCTTCGCCCTTCATAGGGTAAACTCATGGGATTGCGCTGCGCTAGTCCGTTGAAAATGGCCGAAACAAAACTGTAGCGGCTAGTGAGCTCCCCCTGCCAACCAACTGAGCGGAGGTCACTGAACGATGGGTGGTCTCTTCCCGCCGCGGACACTAAGGATATTAACGACACAAGACTTTCTTCCGCGAAAGTAAGTTTCACAGGAGAGACTCTGAACAAGACGCCGGCGAAGTGTTCAGTTTGCTTCTCGCGCCCACAGGCAGAAGTCCTTGAAGACAACCCCTTTGTAGCTATAGAAGGGGATGTACCTGATAGGGGCAGCAGTGCTCCCGAGCATTATACTTCACGAACGCCCTGGCCTCTAATCACATTCGCCACTCGCGCTGAAAGCAACAGAAGGAGAACTCAAGGGTTCTAGTCAGCGCGTCACCGAACAACCATCGGCCGACGTACAAGCTTCTCTGAGGGGAGCGAGAAGCCGCTGCATCCAGCATGGGCTCGCAGACAAGCTTCTTCGTGAACTCCTCAGGACTCCGCTCACCAACGAAAAAATCTGATAGAGCACTGCGATATCGGAAGTAATTGGCGACGAGGGCTTCTCACCACAGGCCGACGGGTCGCGGTAGGTGGAAGACTCCTCCTGGTTCATCGCATTGAATTCCGGATGCACCTCGGTGGTTGAAGTGAAATGTCTTGGCAATTGGCCGTGGAATCCAGCCCTAACAATGACAACCACATCTCATTGAGAAGATGGTGAAACGTGTGAACCAACGAGGAATGCATCATGCATATGCTATTTGCATACCACTCGAAGAAGAGGTGAGAATGGTTGAATCAGGAAAGATATCGGCGAGAGCACGGTCGAGGTAAAGTTGAGATAAATTGTTGGTATCTCCCTGTCAAAGCATCTACATCTGAATATATACTCACCTATACACTAAACCTATGATGTTGTTATTAGTAGAATTACTAAAGACTCAAATACGATTCAGATATCTCTTAATATAAACTATTCAATCAAGTCTTTAATATAGAACTCTACATCATATCAACGTACTGCTGATTAATAATGCTAAGGGAAAATAATGCTGCCCTGACCACCTACTTAACGAACTCCATTCTCGCTCCAGGGGGTAGGAAGAAATGAGAGTATGAGCGATACCAATCATCACCCATGCATACCACGGCCTCGGGACGGCTCTCGACCACGCTGTAGCTGAGGGAACGTGTCACCGTAGGCATCGTATTCGTACCCACCTTTTCTCCCAGACTCTCGCTGGTGCCCCGTAGTAGAGCCGCAAAGCCGCTATGCGACTAGCGGACAGGAGTGCAATGACAACCAGGGCCACGCCCACTGCCAGCCGCCGGAGTTTAGTCGTCCACGCTGGGCGCTTCGACTTTTTCGACCTGAAAATATCCTCAATCGTATGCTGAGATCGCCAACTCACGTATAAGTCGGGTAAGTGTTCACCAGAGCGACGGCGGCGCAGGCTGCGATGCAAGGATAGATCTGATAGCACAGAGTAGAGGTTGAACCGTGACTGCACGGCAGCCCTACAGGATACAGGAAGCGTTCCTCCTTGTGAGCCAGCTTGGACATGGTCCCGAACCATAGAACCTGATGACGAAGGCCTGTCAGCGAACAGGGGTGACGAAGGTAACGAGAACAACGACAACAAAAATAAGAATGACAAAAACAATAACAACGACAAGAACAACTGACCATTGGGAAGCCTATTGGCAGCCAGGAGCCAATTTTGTGGCCGGTGAAGTACCAGAGGGAGACGAACGAGAGGGGTAAGCAGATGTTGAAGTTGAGCAGACCATTGAGAATGTAGTAATACCTGAGACCAGACCAAGCGAGTGCTACTTCCGATGCAGGAACTAGCACCGGAACCAATTCCAGGAAAGCAGGGATTCTCACCAGGGTTCAACGCCATATAGTTGAGAGAGGTTCTCGACGGAAAAACCAAAGTTGTAGAGAGCGATGTTGAGTGGCGCGAAGACGACCTTGCCGTAGTAATGGTAGTCCACGGCCACTGAAGCACAGAGGCAATGACTCGGACTTTCAGCGGGTCTTCAACTATACCTATTATTCCGCATACTATGGCCAAGCCCAGGAGGCCTCTTGTGAGGGTATAGGCTATGCCTCTCTCGTAACTAAGGAAAAGCGTTTCGAACGGTGAAGTCTATCACGTTGTCTTACACGACAGAACATACTAAGACCACGTAAACAATGCTGGCGAAGGGCCATGCAGTGGCCAGGGCGCCAAACAGAGATACTACTATGCAGGCGAAGTCATCTGAGGGACGATTTACGCAAGGTGCGGTAGGAAGAATGCTCGTATGAGCGTGAAAATCGACTCACGCTTCCTTCCGTGTAGGTAGTTCGACAGCATAAAACAGCACATGAAAAACTGTGATGGGAGGACGGCTGGGGACGCTTGGAAACTGAGAGACTGTTGGTGAAGTGACAGTATCGTAGCACAGCACTTACAGACCGGGAAGCAGCACGCTCAGCCAGACGTAGAGAGCAGCAGTCGTTCGACCCCATAATGATGACACCATCCTCGAAAAGTAGTACCTGCAGGGCAAGTAGATGAAGTGTACGTAGTATAACAGGGAAAAAAACGGGGCAGCACGATGCATTCGTCTCGTATGCTATTGGTATATTTCCTGTTCGTTTGCGAATAAATTGACCAGGAGAAAAACCGATAGCAAATCTCGTTTCCAATTAGTCTGCGAAAATGGAAATATTGGTCACAACAGCTAGAGTTTAACGTTCGTCGGCGCCCCACTGTTCGCAAGACATCGCACAAGCATGTGACTATACTCAAGTGACTGAATAAGATTCTCTATCGTCCTGATGTTGCCTTCCGCTGGATCGTCAAACCAAGCCGTGCCTTACTCGCAGACGACGCAGAAGGTGGCGTTGCATGCCCGTACACCATAAAAGACCATAGGTTTAGTGATGCCAGGCATAAGGGACAGGGCCTTCGCTATACCGGCGTAGATGGACGTATAAACGTACGATCGTAGACCAAACTCCGGGCTGTACTCCCACGTTTGCAGCGACGGTAGGCCGTATGACTGAAGAGCACACAAGTGTACAGTCAAGGTGACAACGTCTAGCTCGGATTAATCGCGAGACTCCGAAACTTCCGAGTGAGTAGGGCTCGCGATTTACAATGGAGGTCCGAAGGGCGTCCCACCAGTAGGTGAATCGGCTCCCAGTAGTTGAAGGTTTCATCACAATCATCCACAACGGCGTATCGTGCTGCTAGTAGCCGCGCTACTACTAACACCGCCAAACCTGCGCTGTACCATCGGTCAACCAGCAGCATTATAGACGAGTTTCAAAAAAAGGTGAAACCTGACGGAGGGACTCGACACTACCATGGAAACGCAACAGAGGTTTGCAAAAAGGGTTGGTAAATGACATCGAATACACTATGTGGTGTGGATCGGCACATGCACTTCCATGTCCACTGTCTCGCTTTTGAGCTCTTCTCTCATCTTCTTCACGTTGAACTTGGCACCGTTAACCTGAAGAAGAGCGCCAGGGTGAATCGCGGTAGCAAGAAAGCGGAAGAAACAACACGGTGAAGCAGTAGAGTGTAGGTCAGTGCGACCCGTGCAACCATGTGACAGTGTGACCCGTGTAACCATGTGACAGTGTGACCCGTGTAACCATGTGACAGTGTGACCCGTGTAACCATGTGAAGTGCAACCATACGACAGTGTGACAGTGTGTGATGGTGTGTGGCGGTGTGTGATGGTGTGTCACAGTGTAACCATGTGACAGTGTTGACATACGACAGTATATCCATGTGACAGTGTGTGACAGTGTGTGACGGTGTGTGACAGTGTGTGACAGTGTGTGACAGTGTGTGACGGTGTGTGACAGTGTAACCCGTGTAACCATGTGACAGTGTGTGACGGTGTGTGACGGGGTGTGACAGTGTAACCCGTGTAACCATGTGACAGTGTGTGACAGTGTGTGACAGTGTGTGACGGTGTGTGACGGTGTGTGACGGTGTGTGACAGTGTAATCCGTGTAACCATGTAACAGTGTGTGATGGTGTGTGACAGTGTGTGATGGTGTGTGACAGTGTGTGATGGTGTGTGACAGTGCCTGATGGTGTGCGACAGTGTGTGATGTTGTGCGCCAGCGTAATCCGTGTAACCATGTGACAGTGTGTGACAGTGCCTGATGGTGTGTGACAGTGTGTGATGTTGTGCGCCAGCGTAATCCGTGTAACCATGTGACAGTGTGTGAAAGCGTGTGATGGTGTGTGACAGTGTAAACCGTGTAACCATGTGACAGTGTGTGAAGGTGTGTGACAGTGTAATCCGTGTAACCATGTAACAGTGTGTGATGGTGTGGCGGTGTGTGATGGTGTGTCACAGTGTAACCATGTGACAGTGTTAACATACGACAGTATAGCCATGTGACAGTGTGTGACAGTGTGTGACGGTGTGTGACAGTGTAACCCGTGTAACCATGTGACAGTGTGTGAAAGCGTGTGATGGTGTGTGACAGTGTAAACCGTGTAACCATGTGACAGTGTGTGACGGTGTGTGACAGTGTAATCCGTGTAACCATGTAACAGTGTGTGATGGTGTGTGACAGTGTGTGATGGTGTGTGACAGTGCCTGATGGTGTGCGACAGTGTGTGATGTTGTGCGCCAGCGTAATCCGTGTAACCATGTGACAGTGTGTGACAGCGTGTGATGGTGTGTGACAGTGTAAACCGTGTAACCATGTGACAGTGTGTGACGGCGTGTGACAGAGTGTACCGGTGTGTGACAGTGTGTGAAGTTGTGTGTCAGCGTAACCCGTGTAACCATGTGACAGTGTGTGACGGTGTGCGATGGTGTGTGACAGTGTAACCCGTGTAACCATGTGACAGTGTGTGACAGTGTGTGATGGTGTGTGACAGTGTGTGATGGTGTGTGACAGTGTGTGACGGTGTGTGACGGTGTGTGATGGTGTGTGACAGTGTAACCCGTGTAACCATGTGACAGTGTGTGATGGTGTGTGACAGTGTGTGATGGTGTGTGATGGCGTGTGACAGTGTGTGATAATGTGTGACAGTGTAATCCCTGTAACCATGTGACAGTAACCCGTGTGACCCGGATTGCAACGAGGACGGTGAAACCAGGACCCTCGCGGCTCACCGCAGTGATGTACGAGCCTTCCGTCACTCTGGTTCCTTCGGTCTGCCTTTTATTCCACTTGTCCAGCAGCTGCCCATTGACGATAGTAACGATCTGGCAAATAACAAGCGTATCCGAACTCGGGCTGGGCGAGACTGACCGTGATGATCTTACCTCCAGACAAGTTGGATCACCCGTGCCCATCTCCCCGCATGATGGCGGCTGATTTACGAAACCGAACTTATCGTCAGGAATCGCTTTGACAAGTTTAACTCGAACCATCCGGCATGCAGGGGCCGAGCGTGGCTGAAAAAGAGCACAACGACAGCCCTCTACACTCTGTATCAACGTCGCCCGAACTCACCAATGCACGCCTATCGGAAACATGCACAGCGCTTTCGTGTAGTGAATCACCATTCACGCGTTCCGTTGCGGTAGTATGAGCAGCCCACTTCCCCGCGGGGTCCAATGGAGCGGAGTCGAAGGGCTCATCTGAGGAGCAAGCAGTGATAACCAACAGAGACAAGCCCATGACCCCCTACCGTCACACATGGACGCCACCGTGTTGTGAGGCGCTACGGGAGGCGGGAAACTCGAGTGTGATGTCGTGAAAGTTCTCAACGGTAATGCCGCATTCACACTGCCTTCTGCGGAGCCCTCCCTGATGGAACTAAACACTCAGCGACCAACGATCACATCATGATTAACCCGACTCGCATCATTATCACCCAATCTGCATTGCAGATCTCAACCGGTTTCGTATCACAAAAGACGTCCAGAAAGAGCCCCGAGCATTTTTTATCGTCGAGGCCTGATGGGGCCGTCAGTAGGGCACGAATCATTTGACTTGTAAAACACCACCTCAACATGAGTGACCCGCAGCCCTCTCACCTGCCGGAACTGAAGACTTCCTCAGCCACCGCATCATCAGGAGGGCCGCATAGTGCTCGGATGGGCGCCGTGCAGAGGCAGAAAATTCCCGACATGAGTTCCGCAAGGATTAGCCTTTCGAAGAATCTTTGTGCATGCGTGCACGAACCGTCGCCAACTCGACATCAGACAAGGGCTTGAACGAGACATGGCGGCTCATGTCCCTCGGTGAGACGAGGCTGATGCAACCTTCCGCAGAAACTGGGCCATCTTCGCACCTGCACCACCTAGGCCTATCACGCACTCAAGTGAAGACCAACACCCTGCACAACACTACCGGGTGAACACGTCAATGAACTTGTCAGACTAGGTACTATCGGGTCCGCTGACCATTGCTGTCACTACCGAGTCGAAAGTGACAAGAATCGTCAGCACGCTTCCAGCAGCTCCCGTGCTAGACTAACCCTTCGCGTTATTACGAATTTGCTCAGCCTCCAACTCCGCCACATGTCCGATGGTGGTTATACTACCTACTCATCCAGCCGGACCCACAAGGACCCTCCTGCCCCTCCGGCTACCTATCCTCTCCATAGACGCTGGCACTGCCTGCAGGGATTTCATATGATCATCATCCGAGTCGAACCTAGGCGTCTGCAAGACCATACCTGACATTCCTCGCTCATACTCGCTGTTGTGGCCAAATGTCCTGACACTGATCATAGCCCAGTTTTACTCCATCACTATTCATAACGAAGTGCTTCTGCACATGCTTACGGTACCTGTAATGAACACGCCACTCCGCTACTAGGCCGGCCACGAGAGCCCGCTCCAGAACTCATGCCGCCATGGCTGCTGTGCCACACCGTCATCGAGTCGTCGCGTTCATGAGATTGCAAAGTGAACAGTCAGACTGACGTATCGACGCCGTGCCAGAAATGATTCCCAAAAACCAATCAATTTGAGGATGTATCATTCTATACAGAAAGACCCCAAAAATCTTTTTGTCGCTAACATACACGCCGTTCTCGCGAAGCACCGATGACCTTCTCGAAGGCTGAGCCATTCAGGACCGGACACGCCGTTAGTCAATTGTGATCCGAAAGGCGCTTACCAGAAACTATCCACTTCCCTTCACCTGCTCTCTCTGGTTCGGGTCATAGACCAGAATAACACCCTCGCACCCGTTTTGTACCTGACAAAAGTCAAGACACAACCAGCACGCAGACACAAGTTCCTCATCACCGCCCGGTAGCAGCTGTCGAACTCTCCGTCATCTCCCGAGACATCCCAAAGCTCCACTGCCGCTGAGAGAGGAGTCCCACCATGTACCCCACACACCAGCATTCCCTACTTCCATCATCTGTCTCGAACTCCAAAGATACGGACACCGTTGGTCGGGGTGTACTTCATATCATCCGAATGCACTGGGACTTCAGCAAGGGCCTGATACGAGCCACTTTTCACGAAACAAAAATCCGAGTAAAATTGAGCGGTGAAATGAAGACCAGACTAGACCGCACGCGCCCAAAGAGCGTGAAGTACCCTTCCGTTCCACGCGGCAGCTTCCAGTCCGACCCAGACGAGTACTGCGAGGCCACACGAAAGGAGTCCCCATACACTACGTAGGCTATGTCGTCGACTGTCGAATGAGCGCCTCTACATGCTCTAGAAGAATAGTTTCAATCGGCGATTGACAATCGCAGATCGATACCAGACCAAGACGGATAAATTCACCCGGGATTAATCGTTCGAGCGAAATTCTCCCGCCGGAAATCTTCGGATCAATTCTTCACTGCACTGTACGCGTCGATATGTATCACAGGGATAGAATAGCGCAACAATAGACGCAGAGAACAAGCATCTCCAGCTCAGCCCCTCCACCCCAAGTAGTATTACATTAGCAATGGTCGTCTTGCCAGCGCCTTTTGGTCCTAGCATTGCGATTTTCATGAGAACCTCAGCAAGTGGAAAAACAACCTGCAGGATTCGCCAAAAGAGTGGTACGGAACCCGTACCGTAACAAACGCAACACTCCCTCTGGCTTTACGTAATGGAACAGTATCAGTAGTAAAACGTTGGTAATACTGGTATGCTCCTCCTCCTTCTCCTAGTGCATTCCACCGCTATCACCCATCACTATGTCATCATCAATACCTAAGACAACACAGATCACATCCCCCGCTAGTTGAGTCTGTCTGAACTTTCATTCGTCTCCTCTGCAGCACGCGAATGAAGTACAAATGGCTTGTCACCGACCCTTGGGAGTTATTATTGCCTCCCAAACCAAAGTATTTCGTGAGAGAGTCTGCTACGCGTCAATCACACAGATTACAATACATGAACCGATACACAAGAAATCGCTTCTCCAACAAAAATCACCGGCGAGCTTCGCTCCGCTAAAGCGCCTTTAATCTTACCAGCCGCTGCTCCTCCTTCTCCACCCACTCCGGCCTGCTCTCGCAGTTCTTCCAAAGTCTCCCCTCGGAAAACCCATCGGCCGGATCTGGCAACTTCAATGGTGACAGCAAGCTTGTGCAGCCGCTTACTTCAAATCAGCAAACTCCTTTATAAGGCGTCTGATGGCGTGATCGGTGAGGGTGCACTTCTTGCCCGAAACCCGTTCGAACTCATCCGTGATCTCCTTCTTAGTAGCACTATCCTTCATGCGATAAATAGCCAGCAGGACCGAGCGATAAGTATCAATCTGAAACCGACAAGTCAAGACAACTCCCAAGCATGACATATCGCAACACCCATCCTCAGATAGAGTTCTAGTCTGAATGAATCAAGCTGGCTGGCCTCAAGACGAGCTGGCCTTTAAAGTTTAAACGAGTCCAATGAATCTATCAAAGTCCTTTGATGCTCAGTTGCTCAACAACTGTGGGTGTATGCTACCGCCAATCCAGCAGCATCGACATCAACCCATGGCACAACGGGGACCCAACAATGAATCAAACGACAGACTCCACTCGAGATTCCCCAGCTCTCGACGACGCCTCGAGTTCCTAATGAACGCCAGAGGCTTCGCGCGCCAAAGAGATTCACACGCCTACCAGAATTCCCTACCTCACCACTGACATCAGAAGAATGAGTCACTGTGACACTTCGAAATCAGCGCATCCCTAAATTCCCGCGCGCCCCAAATTTAAGCCACTACCTCCTTGTGGCCAGTGGAGGTGAGAATCCACTTATCACGGATCTTCATCCCGCCAGCCTGCTTCATCGCCTCTACCGCATTAGCATCCGTGACGATATCCTGTGGATACCTACCACACCATTCCCAAATCATACAAGATTCTCGCGAGCATCAACATCTTCAGCACAGTACAGCCGGACCCTTCTAGTACAGAGTTTGCAGCAGTTTCCTTATTTCCGTAACGCTCGCCACGGCCTTGCCGATCCTCTCCTTCACTCTGTTCACAGCGTTGTTAGTTAGCTTCAGAGTGTCCGCTGATGAGGGAGATGATGGGGATGATCCACCTATCAGCAAAGCGTGATATGAGTTCAAATAGGTCGCGAGTTCAACTCCCACACCTGACACTAGACACACCCAAACGACTCCAGAAGCGTGCCAATCATTTCCGCGACTACAAGGGGTGCTAAAAAGACCTCTCCTCTATTAAAGGAAGACTCCTAGGACCGAATTCAACATGCGGCCCTGGGACCACTGTAAAGCACTCAGGCGAGCCAGTGCACACCACCAGTACTACCAGACTGCTGCATCTCCTTCTCCTTCTTCCACTTCGTCCTCAACTCCTGAAGCCCACCTTTGAACAGCCGTCATGCATACCGTTCGTACCATCAATCTAGCCTCAGCCTGGTCATGCTGTCGCTGAGCCACTTCCGGGAAATTCTTCCCAAATTCCTCATCATACGGTATTCTCAATTGAAGCGATCTCGTCGAGGAGTTGAACACGCAAATAGGTTTCAGCACCTGTCAACGAAGGAGCGCACATGTAACCACCCGTCTCCCTTCCACAGCCGATCTCGGCCATTACTAACACTATCATCGGGTAGGTACATGCACGATACACCGCTAACCCTACGGTTACATAAATATATAGTCCGGGCGAAAAACTGTCCACAGCTGATCCCTCTGAATCAAGAGCATTGGAACGAGAGCGGATGAGTCGTTGGATGATAAATTTGTGGAGCTTTCGAACGGTATGAATTTCGTAGCTCAAACTGATCTGTCTCTACACAGTATATACAGAACAGAGTAGGCTGTGCATACACTATAACGATCTCCTATCAACTACAGTGTGCCGGATCAAATGAAGGACGAAATTTGAATACATCGCGATCTAAGTTTCAAGGAAGGTTGCGTAGAGGGCTGCTGAGATCTATGGAACGGTCGCACGGTGTGACCAAAAATTAAAACGAAAGAAAAAAGAAAAAGGGGAAAAAGAAGAAAGGAAAACTAAAACAAGAATAAAAAACATTTTCCCTACGAAGAGAATCATTTTAGGTCTACATGAGTATAGCAGATCCACGAAATATCAAAGCCATATGGCGAATATGCCGTGGTCACACCGTGCAGTCGATGCGCCAATAAGGGCGAATTCCCTCCTTCACGATGAGAGATTCCGTAAGTGGTTATTTTCGTCACCAAACTCATGCTTGCCCCCATCATTACCTCGGCAATCTCCATATCCGTAAAGCCCGTAGCCGCCTTCAAATGCTCCACACCGAACGGTCTCTTAGTGCTCAATAATAACAACACCAAATCCCGCAAATCATGATACTTGGGAGCGTGATTCGTCAGGCGAGAGCTCAACACCCACACTCCGCGAACCTGAGAATTCACGCCTGCGCATGCAACGACCGCGGCCCGCACCTACCAGGACAGAACAGTTCTCTAAATGAGAGATAATGGCGTTGTCCGTCAGGTTGTGGCGGGTATTAACCGGAAGAAGATTCACCTAAATGACGAAGCATTCGTTCGACTACATAGAGACCGCTCCCTACAATCTGTTTCGAATAGTTAGCCACCGCTAGCTTCTTCATAATGGTCTCCAACTGCTGGTTTGCATCGAGGCGTCCAAGGTCACCCCACTCGTCCTTCACACCAACAACATTGCCACACAACGACGTCAAGTACCTGATTCAGTTTCATGATCCATTCTCACGAGATTTCCCCGATGTTCTGATCCCATGAGTGATTTCCTAATTAACTTTCTACTTTTCTGATTGTTCTCCCGATCGATTTTCTAATTGTCCTACTGATTTTCCAATTTTCTGATTGGTTTTTGTTCGGTTTTTTGATTTTCTGTTTCTGATCTAGTTTCTTAGACGAACATAAACCCACCCCCATCATTACGCGTCCTGGTCCTTCACGTGGAAGTGCAGCTCCGCAGTCCTCCTCTCCCTCTTCGCCCGAGCGTCGATATCCTCCCACTGCTTAGCACTTTCGCTAACAACTGGTGTCAAGAACTGACGCTCATATATATCAGCCGCCTGAAAGAAAGAAATTTTTCCGGAAAATCTACCCAGAAAACTTGCAATGCGCAAAGACTGGCAGCGCTCGCGAAACCGGCGCAGACGACTATGTTCACTCATTGATCCATCACCTCGTGTAATGCTACCGCGCATGCCAAAATATATCATCAACATCGAAGGTTACGGCAAAATGAAGGTATTGTCACTTGCCCTGAGTGACAGGATGATCTGCTACCTCAGGCGAGTCAGCATCGTAGAAGTCCAGCTCCTTCCAAGGACCTTCTTCCTCCTCCCCTTTTTCCTTCTCCTCGCCCTCCTTGCCCTCTTCCTCATTCTTCGTTAAGATGCTATGATCCTGACACAGAGTTCTCCGATGAACCCGAGCTTGTCGAAGATCTCACAGACCCCACGACAGCCGATTTCATAGCCACCATCATACCCAAAATCCGCAAAAAACACAGAAAAACCCCGTCATGATATCAGCAACATCTCATTTTATGCTACTATCCCCCATTATAACCTGTCGCAAGGCTCCCAATAAGGACTGCTGATAACGCTGCTTCGCTCCCATGGACGTCGCCCCCCTCGCTAAACTCGTACTAGCCGATATAACTTGGGACTTCTTATTGCTAGCCTTCACCGGCTCCTAATGCTCCTTCTGAAAGTAAAATCAACAATGAAGTTTCACTTGTAATACGTAAAAGCGGAAAACGCGAAAACTGCGATGTTATTTGAGACCAAGTCACTTTGCGAAATACACATGGCATAAGACCATTTCGCGAAAATCACATGTCGCGTTTCCCGAAAAACAGTTCTATCGCGGAAAACGCGGTGGAATTTGCGTTTTTCGCGTCATCTGAATTGTACGATTAGAGCTCTTCTCGTGGACTACAGTTTCGCGCCCAGTAGAAAACGCGAAGTCGGAGCATTCCGCGAGATGACATATCGCAAATAACGCCATATCAGAAAAAACTGATTTGCCGTGAAGTGTTGAATATAAATCGCGTTCTACACATCACTTGGGTTTTCGCCTCTAATTTTTGGCAGTAAACGTGTTTATCGCGAGAATTGCGCGTTGAACACCGTGTCAGGATAGCAATACGACCCCAGGAGCCGCTACTGCTGTGCACCCACAATCCGCCAAAGGGCCACCTCACTCAGGAGCGGAGTCCGTCAGACTACTGGCATTTCACGTTGGGGCCTCCGGGAAGTACAATACAGTACAACCCATCACACAGCCATGTGTAGCGACCAGTCTTGCGGACTCCTCTGTGAGGGACAGTGGGGATCGGTCCGGGGACCTTTCAGTAGAGAGCCCTGCACATTGACATGGTACCAGGTGATACCAGCTTCGTGAAAAACGCGCAGAAACTTCGCGCTTAAACAACGCGAGCGAGAAGCACCTCCTGTATTTCCCGCGTTTCTCGCCCAATGTGAAATGCGTTTTCGCTAGTGTTTTGCATATTCGCGGGTGAAACTCCAATGACAACCACTTCGTGAGATCACAAGCATCGCTCGCTTGTTCAGCAGATCGAAGAATCCAAAGCCAACACTACTACAGGATGGTTCGAAAAAGCCGGCATCCCCGCTAACTTGCTGCTGCCTCAAAATATGAACGTCAAACCGGTGCCATTCGAAAGCTCACAAGGAGTTCTCCCAAACTGGGAACGAAAATTAATTTTTGTTACACCCTGTGTGATTACACAACCCGCTGCAGTCTAAGGAAGTGTTCTTCACTCCCAACACCACGACTACGACCACCCATCCCATTGCCCGCCTACTACTTTCCTCGTTTTCAGCAGACTGCTTTCCCCGTATCTTGGCCGCCATCGCTTGCCTCTCCTGTCGATCCCTATCCACATGCGTGAAGTCAGGACGCAGTTGACAGAACGAGGCCAGAGGGGTGAGGGTGAGCTGCCCGGAATTCACCGCACCCACGCAGTACGTACCTACAAGATCATCACCACCATCGAGAAGAGAAACAAATCTATTACAAGGATTTATTAGTGACAGTTTTCGCCATGAGAATTTGCTCTCGCATGGAGCTGTGCGTGGCAGTCTGATCGAAGGTCTCCGCATCATCATTCAGTTTGTACCGCAATCTCAGCTTCTTCTGATCATCTCTCAGTTCAACTCTCTCGAGATACCCCTGGTCGCCATAGGCCCGATACACAGGTCGTAGAGGGTACCTACGGAAGGCAACTTCCTAACGATGTAACAAACACAAAACTTCTCCGTGGATGAAGCGATTCCAGAACAACAAATAATCGGACTGAACGGTCTTGATTTGATCTCCGCACGTAAAATCGATTCTGAGTTTCTCAATCGGTTTTCCGAACGCCCTCTTAATTCAAGTCATTGCCTTACAGATACGCAACTGGCGACGATTCTTCCGAAACGACTCTCTGGTGTGCAGATTTTTTGGAAAAAAATCGTGAATATACAGTATCATTTTCCCGTACCCGATTTTATCTCATTCGCAGCGAGTGGGCCCCCTTCTAGTTTAGTTATTATCACTATTGCTGTTATTACTGTAGCAAATACATCTCTCCTGTAAAGTCCGGAGGGTCCTGCATTCTGTTCAGAAATACCGGTATCTCGTGGACAATCTCATCGTCCTCATCATTACCCGAAGACGATGAGGGCGAGGCTGGGCTCATCACAACATCATCATTGCTCGGCATCGTCGAGAAGAAGAAGAACAACTACAAGTCTACTTGTCTCGAACGAGGTAATGCACCGTCACGCGCCACGAAATTATTGAGAACTGCGCAGTTTGTCTTGGCGGCGTGGTTGAATTTTCCTCTCTAGAGTTGTGCCAATCCCTTTGTTCAATGAGGCAACCTTGGAACTGATAATCGTTTCTGGGTTTGATTTTTACGCCTGAAATGTGGTTACAGATTTTACTATGTATTTGTTATTGTAAAATACGTTTTTGGGGTTCGGAATTGGTTTACTTAACACCGTCTGTGAGCTAGACTATATTAATGTTGTTCGGTAGCATGCGGCCCCCGGTACTGCTAGATAGTCCCGTGCTCCTTACGGCCTGGTGTGACTCTCGCTCTCATAGGATCGCCCTTCTTATTACTAACAACTTTTCTCGACCGAAAAGGGTGATTAGAAGGGGGATAAGTACTTATCGCTGAAAAGTACTTATCCCCCTGAAAAATTTACTGAAAAGTTAAGTAGTTACTGAAGTTTACTCAAGTTTTTAGTGAAAAGTTCTCAGTACTGAGAAGGCTGATCCTATGAGAGCGGACGCTTTTCAGTGAAAAGCGTCCGAGTCGTTCATTCCGTCCATTCAGCTCGAGTAACGCAGAATCAAGCATGGCTCATGCTGGTGTTGAATAAACCACCTCTAGAATTCAGTGTGAATCCTGTAACCGCGTTTTATGAGTAAAAATCAATTCCAGAATCGACTCTGGTTGTTAGTGTTCGCTCATCGCAAAAAGGGGCGATGTCCTCTATGATCTCTCAGAATAGTCCATTCGATATTAATGCCAGCGGAGCCTCGGACCGGCGCATCGGCCGCCCCCCCAACCCCGTAGACAGCGACGGTATACCGGAGATACCCCACAATGAGATCTCGGCCGACCAGGTCACTCATGCTTCTTACAGGTTCCAAAGATACTTCTCTGGCCAGGTCACCATGCATCGGGCGTACACTGAGCACTTACCGCATTACGGCTTCGTGAAGCCTTGCAGTCCTCAAGAAGAAATTGACATGTCGCCGAACCGACTCAACCCGGGATTCATCGCCGATGAAGTTGCGCGAGAACGCTTTCTTTTTTCCCGTCTCAGCTTCTTCCAGATAGAGTTCGGTCGAGCGAGAACTCAGCCCATCAGCCTGTTTGAACACAGGCGATGGAAGGTTCATCATAATCTTAACAAAAAAGACAAGTTCTTCCGCGGTCACGATGAGAGACTGCATGATGGTGGAGGGTCGGCTACCAAGTAGGGAGGGGTTTTGTGGCAATCCTGAGCCTTCTGCTATTTGTTGCAGCTGCTGTTCATGATATGAAATAATAGAGTTAAACAGCGTGGCAGGTGACACTATTCGTATTAGACAAACTCAATATTATCAACAGGCAGTTGCGAAACCTGTCGCATCTGTCGTCTTTACACTCCTTTCATCGACGATGACGCCATTGACTCAGCGGTACCAGCGTACTGTTAGTTCTCAATTTCACAATATTCTGCTTCTCCCTCGCTGGCTTGCCTTGCCAACTGCCGCAGTAGCCTCTGCCGCAGTCCACCACTTGCTTGGGCCGATACCAGCCGCAGTCAATAGAAACGGCGTGAATTTCTGTCTTCAACTCGCAAAGGTCTCTGGTATCACCACTTCAGTGCCATCCGTTCTCTCTTTTGTCGCAGGTATTTTCGCACCAAGCGTCACTGGTATCTTTACATCCGTCGTCTGGTGACCATCTACTTCGTACCATTACAGCTAGGTGTAATCACTGGTCTCCTCTGGGCCAACATCGACTACGACAACTACGTTTACGTATGGGGAACCGATGACGACGAAAGCGTTGATCTCGGTTTCTCAATAGCCCATCATCCGGTACGAGTAAATGCTCTGCCCCATCGCCATCTAATGCCCTCAGGTTACACTGCACTTCATTTTGAATGATATATTTTATGGCTTTCTTCTTCGGCATCGCCATGGTGGAGATCGTCCTCGCATTGCTTCCCGGAGGAGCCCTCTCCCCAGTGGCCAAGGCGATAGTGCCGCTCCTATGTAGCTTCACAGCATCAACAGCAGCGATCGCGTTTAACGAGACACCCTTGCCAGGTACCCTAGGAGGAATCCTGGGCCCAATTGGTGTCTTCTTCTCCCTCATGTACATTCAGAAAGCAGCTGGTGCCTTCGATGACAGCCAGTTCGAGTTTTCGGAGCTCCTAGAAGGCTGGGGTGTCGTCGTGGCCACGGACATCTCCATCGCCTGGTTGATCGCCACCATCGTCTTCGGCAGCGCCCACACAGCGATACGCTTCCTGCTAGTTTTGGCGGTCGCAGACGACGTCGGCGGCATGCTCATCATTGCCTTCTTCTACCCGTCGGAGCACGAGAGCAATCAGTGGTATCTTTTTATGTGCGTGGGAGCCTGCCTGGTCGCCCTGCTTCTGCGTATCTTCAAATTCCGTCATTGGCTATGGTACATCGCCCTGGCCGGCCCCCTCGCCTGGTACGGCCTGTTGGCCTCGGGCGTCCACGCGTCCCTTGCCCTCTGCCTTGGTGGTTCCCTTCATGCCGAAGTACATCCTCATCGATCAGCCACCACGAGACGCTTCGGAGCCGACGACGGCCACTTTGCCGGACCCCAACCCCGCCACCGTCGAGGCGCCACAGCGGCAGCAGCAGACTGTTGTTGATGGCAAGCGTGTTATTGAAGGCCCTCTGGAGCACTTCGATCATGACTGTTCTTTCTTCGTCCATTGCGGCCTTTTCTTCTTTGCCTTGGCCAACGCTGGTGTCCAATTCACGGAAGATGCCTTCGGGTGGATCACGTTTAATGTAGTCGTCTCTCTCATCTTCGGTAAATGCATAGGCATTTTCACCTTCGGATCGATCGCTCTTTTGATACCCAATTTGTCTCTCCCGCACGGGATGGGTCACCTCCATCTTTTCATCGTTGGTGTGGTATCAGGCGTAGGCCTCACAGTTGCCCTGGTCGTAGCCCATGCTGCTTACTCTCAAAGAGAGCTCCTCGATCAAGCCAAGCTGGGGGCGTTGCTGTCGCTACTCGCCGGCCCCATCGCCATTGCGCTCGGCATCGTACTGAAGATCGACAAAGTATCAGCCCCGCCACCTAGCGGGCCGCCCGCTTCCGTGTAACCATCAATTGGTACAACAACTGTTGACTCTAATTTCACCTGCAGTATCATCGGGCCAGGCCTCCTCGGCAGGGCCATTATTCTGTACATTTGTGCGTTGTGCGTAGTGTGTCCCCTTTACTAACACTGAGAGCGGCTCGGCTCCTCGATTTCCTTGCGGAAGGATGGTGTTTGAGTTGACAGTTGGGAGAAGGTAACCGAAAAGGTAGCCAAGCAGCAGTGTACTCGGAATAACGCAACAAAACCGAAGAACGTTAATCTGCTTCCAACGTCGCCGCAAATGCATCCCAAGAAAGGTCGGCCGCTCCACAACGCCCACAGGGACTCAACGTCATCAGCGCTGGGATTGATCGGCAATTCTGAGAACAGTGCAAAGACGTAGCGATTCCTCCAGCAGGCGTAGGGAGTCTACCTAGCAGTTGATTCTCCTTCCACTGAACGTCCGCCTCGACGGCATCAATAACTCGGTGGATGCGAACCTGAACAACGGGGAGCAATCTCCCCAATAAAATTAACTCATGCTACCCAGGGCTTCGGTTTCGGCAAATCAAACTCGTGGCAACACTCCATCATCCGACTAAGATACGCCTTCTCCAACCTCAGCATCTCGTAGACTGCCGCCAGGCTCTCTTCGTATCTGCATGTGGCCCTGTAGACACGACCCAGCGCCAAACGGTTTTCACTTTTCTCGCTCCCAAGACGCGTTGTCGTCGACTGACAGCATGTCCCTTATTGTGAGGAGTTCCCCGCTGGTCATGGCGTGGTCCAACTTGAAGACTTCTTCCAACAGGGACTCAACCCTGGAGAGAGGGCCTCCCGCTGATGATGTTGATGAAATTGTGAAGACAATTCAACAACAATCGTACTGCCTCCACGCGGTTCGACTCACCAGTCCGGCCTGGTTAACCGAACTCAACGGCCCTTATTCTAGAAGGGCTGCACACGCGACCCTGATCGCTTATCTGACGAAGTGTTAGCCTCGGTTCGCTTAGGGCTCTGACTCAGAGCCTCTGAGATCTCCTCTTTGAACGTTTATGCATCACCCGGATACTCCCTAGGGTCGTCTAAGCCCCTCCAGAACTTGCAACACAACATTCATGCCGGTTGACTGAGGTTTCGTTGCGGCCATTTCGCATGCTGTTATCTCAACGACAATACACAACCCTCAGATTTCACAAGACGTTTGCAGAGAGCTTCAATGGTCACTGGTCGAATCGGCGAAGGAGTGGTACAAAACTAGATAGCCTACCAAGACTCATAAGAGTCAATTCATAAGGACACTTTTTACAGTGAGGCCGTAGTAGTGGACGGGCAATGGTCATCGTGAAATGACGAGGACGAGGAAAATATTAAAACGTTTCGACGCGGTCTTCCAAATATGCTAGTCGGTTTCCGATCGTTGTTGAACTTGACGGTCGAGCTGCCATCATCTTCGACTGTCTCGCCGAGCCGCAGTAGAATGCGCGACACTTCCACGACCCTGATACCACTCCAATCGCAACTCCCACGCTTTCGAAGTTTACCTTCAAGAGCCGACCACCTCCATTTGCGAAGGTTTTCTGGCAAATCGGTATGTGTCGCTTAGAGGCTTCATCGTTGAAGGTCCTCCCGCAGTGGGGACACTTCACCATGTGCTGCCGCTCATGCTCAGCCTGCAGCTCAGCGAACTTCGCCGCAGCCATCTGCTGCGCGAAGGGGTCCGAAGACCGACACGATGCAATAGCCGCCTGAATGACTAGTCACTCCCACAAAGCGTGCAGGCTCCCCTACTCGGAAGGCCTCGCTCTGCTGTTTCCACTTCGTCGGCTTTGCCCGTTGAGGTCCCCTCTTCTTCTCTTGCAGGGCCTTCCTTATCAACTGCTCCTTGTTCTCGAACCCATGCAAACGATTAGCCACCGTATCGAACCTATCACCAGCAAATACCGAAGACAAAATCGCAGCGGAGCGAAGCAGTAGAATGACGACTTACTCCCGCCTCTTCTCCTTGAAGACCTTCCGACAGACCCGCTCGTGCTTCTCCAGTGATTCCTCGTTGAAGCTCTAAACAACGTGAATTCGCCTTCAACGGCAGCGACCGTACGGAGGTCTACTCGACCGCATTGGTGGCATCTGATCATCCTAATCTGCTCCTCGGGGTACTCCCCGACGCCCGGCTCGCCGATAACAACCACACCCTCCTTTATTTCCGGCGCGCTCATCCTTCGACGCTCCGAAGCTTCACCGAAGGCTGATGAACCCTGCCATACGCCGAGCTTCGCTCCGCCAGAAAAATGCAAATAAATACTTGTTCTTTAGCGGAGCGGTGCTGGTCTGATCCATAGTCACGAATATTCGGACCTGGCAAAGTTCACTGCTCCCCTATGCCGGCTCTCGGGGCTACCAGAGCTGTGATGATGCCGACGACCAAGTGACCTGTGCTCGCCCGACTCGGGTGAATAGGCTGCACTGCCGAACTGTCGCTCTTGCTGGTAATACCACTCCTTCGGCGAATCATCACTATAAGTACCTCTACTATATCTAAACAGCTGTCAATCTTATCATACCGAAGAGGATGGCTCCCACCCGGGTTGAGAGGAGTGCCGACGAGCTCTTCCATAGTTTCCGCCAGTCGTCTTGCTACCAGAGAAAGCACCACCGTTGTGGTCGTCTATTGGGCTTGGGACCCTAGCTAGCTACGATGGAGCCAGGCCATCTCAGAGAGGCTACTACCTAGCTACATTGTTGCCCGGAGCAGTGGCACTCATCTTGCTCTTCAACAGAGTAAGACTCGTCTTCAGCGTCTTCAACTCCCCCGTCGAGACAGAAGGGCGCGCACCCGAGCTGGCTGGAGGCGATGGACTACCGTTCCGTCCGAACCTAGTCCAGCACCGCACAGATCTTCCGCGGGCCTTCCTGTAGCTCATGAATGGCCCAGCACGAATCGTGATCCCTCCCCACCACTACATTCGACGGTCGGACGGAGAGGAGTACCGATGATGGCGAGTCTGATGATGAGACTGTGCGTGACTCCTGCCGTGACTAGCAGCGTTCGACCCGAAAGGTACCTAAGAATACCATCACCCACCCGCAGTCAAAAAGCCTACCTTTTTCGTAGTGATGTAACGACCCCCCTTATCCGGGCTAAACACGCTACTCCCATTTCGACTTCCCTGCATCATCTTCGCCGGACTAGGGTAAGCGGCCGTGCCTCTTCCGTTCGAGGTGCTGCTGCCGAGGAGGCACCCAATCTTCACGCGTGCCCATGTAGGTCGACCTGGTCGAAGGGGTGACCTCCTCCCGCAAAGATACTCCCCTGTAGTAGTCCATAAAGCCCTAGCAGTAAAACTCTATTGAGGCAAGGTTATTGAAGGGACTGAACTCAACAGCTCGGGAAGTGTCATCAACAAGAGTCGCAAGCACGGACATGCTCCTCCAGAGAGAGTCGTTCAAACAGGTCTGTAGACGTACTTCGAGGCCTTCGACTGCAGCTCAGCGTGGAGGGGCCTCAGCAGTCTGAACAGAACAAGCATCAACCTCAGATGCGCATAGAGCTTCGCTGCCGTGAATATCCCATATCTGCGCAGAACGGCCGCCCAGTCGTGAACAGTGAAGTTCACCCAGATCCCAGATACCGCTTTTCTTTCAAATCGTAGCTTTCAGAACGGAGCGAACGACATCCCAAATGGACGGCTGGTCGAAAGACGTAGTAAAGCCCAGGGACGCCCTACGTGTTGAACGTATCCACATCCACTACGAAGACTGAGCATCCCTGTCCAGCAGCCTTCAGTGTAGCAGTACGCTTGAGGTCCCCATTAAGTAGAGCAACTTCCCCAAAGATACAGCCACTGTCGCTATAGCGGTACAGTTCCTACAACAGCCCTGCCCTCTCCTATCACTGCTATACGGGATAATACGACCTTCCCGTCCTCATCGAGGGCCACGGCCACGCCATCTTCCAAGATGAAGGCCCCTTCTGCCTCGTCTCCTTCGTCACAGATAACCTCGTCAGCGTCGAATAAGTCCCTCTGAAGCTTGCTCGCCAGCTCGGACTTTTCGTACCTGACTAGCAGGTCTACTCGCAGACCGGCTAAGCGTGCACTACCTGTTCAAAATCGCAAAGGCCGGGCACGCCTCGACGAAGTCTTCGTTCTCTTTCGGAGAGGCAGCGTCCGCTGTACGCAGCATCATACGGAAGCTGTCAGAATCCAGACCCCAGAGCTGTCCGAACAGAACCGTTAACAGTCGATCAACGATGAGATAATCACCTTCACTTCTGTGGTGCACGACACAGTAGCTGCACGGGGCGCATTGTAGAGCAGGGCCAGCTCGCCGAAGAGGGAGCCAGGGCCGAGGTCCATCACCTTCGAATGAAATCAAGCGGGCCTCTCCGAGGCGTGCGACTACTTTTCCACCCTTGCCGCTCTCACTGGGGTCACGTTTGACGAAGACCTCTAGCGACCCCTCCGATACGATGTAGCAAGCATCACCAACATCCCCTTGCACGATGACATCAGAGCCCGCGGGGACCGTTTTGGGATACTGAAGAGGGGCGACAGTACCCAACAGTAGATGGTCGGCGAACCCACCATCGCCATAATGACGTCATCAACAGCACTCGGCTGTAGGTGCCCGAAGAAAACCTGACCGTTCAGACTGCTGTGCGGGATACCCGCTACTGGAAGGCTGTCACTTGTAGACGCTGGTTGCTCTGTATTATCTCCCTGAGCATTTCTTTCTCCCCATCGCTCTTCTCATACACCGGCTTCGTCCAGTCCTGTGCGGACGCGGAAGGCACGCTTTCGGCCGAGACCCCCGCTCGGCGTGAACGGACACTTGCAGTCTGAGCACGTGAGAGCTGAGTTGTATGGCACTTCGGTACAGACGTACCGGGTCAGGATTGTGATCGCCTCGCGGTGTCAACGGCATAATACTGATAGAAAAATGGTAAAACAACCAATCGGAAAACAGGGCATGTTCCTATAACTGATGACGCTGATTGTTGGGGAAGGAGCGGTAATGGCTCCTTCCTACGCGGTATACGTCATGGACCATTGAGTCACTTTTCTGCAACAGCCAGACTGTGGAGATTGAAAATCTCAAGTCAGAGCACGGACGCACAAGTTTCAAGCCGCGACCTGACTCAGTAATACCAAGTAGAAACTACCAGGGGCACCTCGTCAAGAGTCACCCAACGCTCCATTCAACTCGACGGGGATGAAGTTCAACGCAGAGGCAGTCAAACGTATAGAAGCAACGAATAGCCGAAGGGTCATGAGACAGATTGCTGTCGACTTTAACGATGGAAGCAGACGGCCATGCTGCTGCAGCAAACAAGCGTCGCCCACTTCCGCGTCGTATGATGCGCGAGGCTGCTTAATGACGGCTTTACCCAGTTTATCGTAGCTCAGCTGTACACTTACTGTTGATGCTGAGTTGCGTATGGAGTGGTATTCCCCTAACAACACCAGCTACTCACCCCCTAAAAGCTCCATCTGTTGAGTTATGGCAGTCGAGGAACAGCAAGATGTGATATTCACTTTCGTAAAGACCACATCATCTCTGTCATGTCGGTGTTTCCCTTCCCTATACTTTGTCCTATAACAATATTGGCTCTTCGAAGACCCGGTCGTAAAAATTGCCCGACCGCGCGCCATGTCTGGCGCTCCGCGACGAGTCAACCGGGCTGTTCAGTAAACTTAGGCAAAACCTATTTCAAACCTATTCCAGGACTAGTCCGTTCTATCCGATGCGCACGCCGCTCGAGAAAAGGTTTCGCTAGGTTACAAGTTGTAACTTGTAACACAACTCGGGCAAACTTCATTCAAGTAGTCTAGTGCGTTAGACGGTTGCTTCGCCACTCGTACCGCCCAGGTTCGATCCTCGCTAGGGATTGTCTCTGTACCTCGGGCATTCGATATTGGCCGTCCTTACGGGCTGTTCAATAGACAAGCGCGAGTTCGTTCCCAGGAACGTTCTTGAAGAACGTTCCTGAGATTGTGTTCAATAAATACGTTCCTGGAAAGTTTCGGGAACGTGCCTGGGCATGAACTCCAGGCATGTTCATCAAACACGTTCTTGAAGAACGTGCCCCAGGAACGTTCCTAGGGCGTGAACCGCGCTCCGCTCCGCTATGACAAGCAAGTCCAAAGAGGACTTTGAACTTCGCGGGAGCCCGGCGAATTTAGTTCAGTACGTAGAGCGGCTGACTACCACCCTGGTGACCCGGGTTCGACCCCTGACAATAGACAAGCCCTCAGAAATGTTAAGAATGGTGAGGGCAGTACTAGCAGCAGAGGGCAGCGGTCGGTGGCGAGTCTCGCTGACACCATCCCGGGGGCCGAACCAGTCTGTGAGGACGAAATCCGAGAGAGTGTCACGCGCCACAAAACTCTCAGACACGGTGAGACTGTTCCTGAAATTTACGTTCCTGGGAACGTGTTCGGGAACGTGCTCAACGTCTTATGAACATTCCTGGGCACGTTCCTGGGAATGTTCCTAGGAACGTTCCTAGCGTGCGTTTTTTGAACAAGATTTGTGCATTCTCGTTCCTGGGAACGTTCCTGAAACTCAGGAACGGTTTATTGAACAGCCCGCTATTCCGAAATATATATGAATAGGTTTACTGAACACCCCGAACCTCGCCGACGACGCCCTACATCGATCGCGCTAGGGCAGACGCATCACCTCGCTCTCTGCGCGTCACGCTTCGCGTGTACGACGTTCACGTTAGGTCAGGGTCGCAGTGAGAAAGCTAGTTCCTCCGGATCTAGTCCGTAAATCCTCTCAGGTCGGCGACCCGCTGAGTTCTTGTGTTACGTCTGGTCGTTATTCGACTCATTCCTTCAGCATTGTTGCTCAGCTCTTCATCTGAGTAGCCATGAAGCTTCTTGCTCATCTCTTGGTCGCCTTGGTACTCTGCTTTCTACCCTCCTCTAGTAGACCATCGTGTCCGGGATGCCTTTATGGTGAGTACGTCCTCGACCACACGGCGGTGAAACTGATAAAACCCTTTACGCCTCCAGTCAGTGCTATTAAGTTCGACCTTTCACACGGGGGCGACTGTAGGGCGATATTCACTCTGGTGAAGGAAGATGGCAGTTCAAGCAAGCTTCGGTCTCTGTACACGCTGAATAGACGACACAACATACGCCTCCACTCTACTCGAACCATCGCAGCTCCCTTCGTAGCTGACTTCCGCAAGTTCGAGTCCAAGAGGACCCTCAAGAAGCTTCTCTTCGCCGAAAGCGATGCAAAGAAAGTGGTCCTCATGCATTGGCGGAAGGGATACGCTCCTTACCGACTCAATACCTCCTCGATACCTCAGCACCTCCTCGGGTGAAGGTAGACTTTTCCCTCCGTCGAACGCATGATGCTCGTGCACGCTCGCATTCGACCGACCCCCTAGCCAGTTTTCATTCGTTCCCGGCTGTCAATGATGGCCGGCTGCGACCAAGGAGAGTGAAGTACTTTTAAGAGTATCTCAATCGGCTTAGCCGGTGCATTACTGCTCTCCGTTTATGCCTGCTACCTCACCCTCGATCACTAGTATCAGGTGTTGAGGGACTGTTATTAGCATGGTCTTCATTCCCATTCCATCAATGATGATGCCCGGCCTCAAGTCGGCCTGCAGGGCCCTCATTGGATAGGTTATTTTCATCACAAGATTGTTTTCACGTGTACTAGCTGGAGCCTTTGTAGAATTATCGTCCGTGGTTCCACTCCCAGACGTAACTGTACTGCTCACACGAGGGTACGCGAGTTTCAGCGCGTCTTCATTGTTGTGTCAGAGTTCAGTAGGAGTTGCTGGGCCAGCACTGCTCTTATCATTAACCCGAGCATAGCATGCTTACACGCTGTGGTTGGGCAACATATCGGCCTCGTTATGGTGTTCTGGCCCACGGCTAGCCGGGTCAAGCCATAGAAAGGAATACTCTCAGGAGAAGATAGAAGGCTGAGGTGAAGTAGCCCACAATTGCCGCGCGGACGTAGCTGGCGATGTCGATCACTATTTCATTGCTGTTTCTGTTTGGCGACCTCCACATTCCCGGCCAGCTCCTTTGTAGCATCGACTATGAAATTCGTGCGATGCAGAGGTTGAGTAGAATCAGTGGAGAAGACTGTGATGTCTGTGATGGCTTCTCAAGTGTTGAGAACCCGTTGGTCTTTATTCAGCAGGATACCACCGGAATTACGAAGTTCCGTGTCCGTAAGGGCCGAGCCAGCGAATTGTTACACCCTACCTTCACGTTCAGGGAGCGGAGAGCTGTATCGAGCGTCCATCCGCGAGTTAAGTTTATCCATGTTTACTCATTCCTTTCGGTGCCAAGCTGGGTAGCCATAGCTTGAAGCACGTTGACCTCGCAAACCTCAATTGTTGCGCTAGACCTCTGCCGGTCCAGTTCCACTCTCGCTGACCCTCCGCGTGACTATCACTACGCCTCTCGTGGGTGGAACATGCTGCTGCCAGTGCATCGAGCGACAGACGGGTCCGTATCCCATCAGAACGAGACCAGAGCACGCGTGGGAGCGCAACACGCCTATGCGCCCAATCTCACAGATCACGCTATGGTTGGCGTCACCCGGGCCGCCGTTCCTCGCAGTCGCCGCGACACGGTGTCCGCTTCCCGTGCTACATCCTCGCCATCCGCGAAGCATAGAGTTTTTGAAAGGTGGAGGCGATTATGAAGAGGCTGCAGGCCTCCCATCTCGCTCGTGAATAGTCGCATGGTCAACAGTCCAGCTCGCCGGTTGCGTTTCCGTACTGCTTCCACGGCTTCATCTTCACTGTTCAGTTCGTCACTTAGACATGTCTTCCCTCCTTAAACTCATCGTCGCGGTGATCTGTATTCTGACTTCGTATGGAGGGACGTCGTGTCCGGGATGTCTGTTTGGTCGTTACGAGTTGGACACCTCGGTGGAGGGTTCGGCCGACTTCACGCCGCCTATCAGAACCCTGCAGTTCGGCCTGTCCCAGAAGGGTGACTGTAAGATCACGTTCACCGTGGTCAACGATGTTGGTCCTCCTACTGACCTTCATGCTTTCTACACCCTCACCCGACGGTTCATCCGTCCACGCGATGTTCACGTGGAAGTGGCTCGCCACATGGCCTTCTTCAAAAGGCACGAGTCCAGGAAGACCCTCAAAAAACTCATCTTCGACAATGACGACAAGGTGATCTGGATACACTGGCGACAAGGATACACCGCCTACAGGCTCGATCCCTCCTCCACCATGGGGAGGTAGACTTTTTTACTCGTTCAACTACAGGTTCGTTTCCAGGTAAACTCTTCACACGATTCCGATATAGCGATTCCGAACTAAGGGGTCTCGGGTCGGTTTTTTGGTTTTCTACCGAGCCTCATTTTTCTGGGTGTGTCGCATGGCTCGTATTATCAGATTGTTGATTATTCATTAGCATCGATGCTCACACGACGTCGTGTTCTCAGCCTGAGAATCTCAGGCGGCTTCGTCGTCTGAGAACAGCGTCCAGGAGCAGCGTTTGCTTCAGCTATACTGCTTATATCTAAGGTTCCATTTCTACTTGCGTTCGAGTAAATCTGGGCGTGAAGTACGAGAATGATTCAATCGTAGATCTGCCGAACATTTTGTACGAAGATGGCACCACGGAACTTGGTGTCATTTGAATGCAGAATTAGTAAGATGCGACCAAAGCGGTGCACATGGTGCCGTCAACCGCTGTAACCGTTCAAGAACCTTTCTGTTCCTCGTACGAATCTAGCTCGGATCTGGTCCGTGAATCCTCACAGGTCGGTGGCCTGCTGGCCGTTCGGGTCGCTCCTTCGGCTACATTGGAGCACACTTCATGTGACATTCACCCTTGTCGTGGCCCAGCTGCCGCGACAAAACGAAAACACCTCGCCCGTGGGAGTTAACTAGTGGTAGTCTAACGAAGCCGTAGTACGGCTGTCGTACTGTCGGTGTTGGTCTTCACACACACGGCAACGTCGACTCTCAGCCGTATAAAGGAACAAGGGGATTACACTCAGCGAAGAACGCATCTCAGAGACTCTGAGTCAGAGGGTGGGAAAGATCGAACCATCAACATACATGTAACACACAGCATGGTCACTTGTTCGCTGGGGACGCCGGGGGCACAGGCAGGTCGGTCTCGTCGTCGAGGCTTCGGCTGAGGTCTCCACTCTCCGTCAAGGCGAGGTCCAACACTCGATGC
>JABANP010000178.1:0-96620 GCA_013115135.1 Perkinsus olseni | reverse complement strand
GCGTTAGCTCGGCGCACGCGCAACGCACGTGACGAGGTCACGTCACGTGACGTGACGCACCACCACGGAACGAGATCCCAGGGGTTTTTACGCTCTTCCTACTCTCTACATCGAGTTATCTCGCTGTAACCTTGCAATCGCGTTGGTAAATCGCGACATTTCTTCTACCGGGATCTATGCCTTCTACAACTACGCCTACTCCTGCTCTACGGTACTTCAAGCTCCCCAACAAGGACAGATATGCTCCCGCTCAAGTCTTACGAAGCTCTGAGTCGGGTCATGCAATGTTCATCATAGTGGAAGCTCACATTGCCACGGTCTGCGCTCCTCTCCTCGGTGATTCGGTACACTACTTCAACCTGGACAACCGTCCTTTCCTCGGTGCTTGGATCCCCAGCTCTCATAAGACACAGTGGCGCATCAGCCTAGAGACAGTCCCCATCGGCAAGAACATCGGTATCCAAGGCAGACCCCTAGCTCCAGAAGACGTCCCCGTTGACTTGGAGATCCCCACAGCTCCCGACAACTTTGACATCGAGACTTCCGAGGATGACGAAAACGATAACAGAGAGTTCCTCAGCTACAGTTCTAGGAACCCTGCTACTCCCGAGAATGCTGCCACACCCGCTACCACAGGAACCTCCCAAAGCCCAGCCGTCTCTCCCTCACCTCAAGGCGTCACCGCAGATTATCCGGTTTCTACCTCGGAGTATTCTTCCGAGGATCCTCTCTTTGTCGTCCTACCAAATCAAAGAGTCTCCTGTTGAGGGCAAAACCATCCATCACGCCAGAACTGCCGCTAACGCAGTTCCTATACCCAATGGCAAGGTCTTCACCGGCATCGACGATCAACGGCCAATCAGCGACATCCTCAAGGCGGCAAATGAGGCAGCGGCATGCAATGCGTGGACGTCAGTCGAGTACTACTTCTACCTCCTGAAGATTCTATCGGATGCTGTTGAAGAGAGATCAATCCACAACCACAAGCAACTGCTGCTGCTTATGGGACCGAGGTCAGGCGACTCTGTTCTCTCCTACATCATCAATATTCTTCCGAAACCGAGCTCGTCAAGCCTTGTATCGATGGAATTCTCTGGTTATGGGCGATAAGCAAGTTTTATCCGACTATCTCAAGCTCTTCGAAGAGACGAGGCAACAGGTCGAGACTTCAAGGAGGCCCTATCGACGAGCGAGTTCTCAAGCATAAACTCCTCATGACTCTGCCAACAGTCCATAGGGAAGTTGGTCTCAATAAGATGGCGTCGGTTGGTTATCACGAGCTCCTACATGAACTCATTCAGCTGGACAGAGTGCGACAACTCGCCAATGCTCACCGGAAGACTGGTCATCAAGCTAATAATCCCAAGTTCATCAGCGCAGTCGACACCAACAACAACGCCTTTTGTGGATCGTCCGCCATCCCGACCGCGAGGAAACAAGGGCCCTGGCAAGCCGAGACGATGGAGCTGTCTGAGATGTCTTGACACTGTGGATCCACCAGGCCATCATCACCGCAACTGTCAAGCCCAAACCCTGTCGAGAAGGATGGTCGGTGCGTTCATTGTAACAGAACGATCGGTTCTGGGAAGAACTGTTGTCAAGATCCCACTCGCTGTACTGCAAGCACAAATCGGAGATGCCCACGTTGCTCTGCAGAAGGTAAACATCACCCTTTTCATTGTCCTGGTCCGCTTCCAACGACATCTACTGAAGCGTCTGCCAATAAAACAGCTACTACCACGCTCACCTTCGAGAATGTCCTCATCGCGGGTACTACTACTCAAGTATCTACATCACCATTGAGGTCGACAACTCTGCAAATAGCCGGCAAAGCGGGTCCTGTTCCTATCACAGGTCTTATTGATACTGGCGCCGAGATGACAGCAGTGAGCCAAGCAACAATTGACCGGTTGATACAGAGCGGTGTAGAGGTCCCACACCCGAAGGCAATATGTACAGCAATCATGGCAGATGGTAAACCTCTCAAGAATTGTCCTATCCACGACATGGTCTTCATCCACGGTCATCATCGTATCTCAGCTCCAGTGGTTGTTATCAAAGACCTCAGCAAAGACGTACTGGTCAGTGCTCACCTTTTTCCGACAGTTCACAGATCCTACTATATGGCTATTTTTCGAAGAACGAAGATGTCTACTCAACATCGGCTCCTTAGACCCCGAACTTAAGTCCTTATGGGATGCTTTCTACTCTCGATTACTCTCCTCTCGTCCGGTGCCAACGAGTGAATCTTCATCATCATCTGACCAAGACTCTCAAGAAGACAAGCTGGTGTCTAGCATCACGAGCAACAAAGATGACATTCATGATCTTCCTCACTCACCAATCATCTGTG
Organism: Perkinsus olseni; assembly: GCA_013115135.1. NCBI lineage: Eukaryota > Perkinsozoa > Perkinsida > Perkinsidae > Perkinsus > Perkinsus olseni. Next base: position 94,267 of record JABANP010000178.1, on the reverse strand, counting down.
GAGTTACCATAGAAGACTTCACTGCCGACGTTATCGATGAGGACCAATGTCTTAATGCGGTATCCACGGTTGACAACGACCCGAGTGCCTTGGCCGATACGTCTTCTCCCTCGCGGTACAAGCACACCATCAAATGGTTTGAAGCCCAAACCTACTAATAATGTCGAGGGCCTTCCGCAAATTAGCAGAGAAACTGGAAAGTCGGCTCCGTCGCGATGGCATCTTTCATCTATACGACGCCGAGATCGAGAAGTTCCGCCAGAAGGGCTACATCAAACCCATCTCTCCGAAGGATGCTAAGTTTTGTCTGAACCATTTCCCTGTTGTTCCGAAAGCATGGTAATGAGCTGAGCAGCATGAAGGTCCGACCCGTTTTCGACGGCAGCAGCCTACGCGGTATCGTCAGTCCAAATCTCACCGACATCGACAAGCAGCATGTGACAAGCTCCATCTACCTACTACGGCGGTTCCCCTACTTCATATCCTGTGATTTTTCAGGCTGCTTTTCTACAAGTCGAGTACGCATTGGAAGAAGACCGAAGGCACCTATGTTTCTGGTGGCGCAACGTCCTCTACTCCTATCAACGAGTATTGTTTGGTCTACCCGATAGTCCAGGGGCGCTGATACACGCGCTGAACGACAACCTCGCGGAGAGTTTCGATGAACTTCACCATACTGTACAAGTCGACAACGTGGCCAACTACGGCGTGCGTATCCTGATGGATGACCTAAGCGTGGCAGCATCGTCTCGACACCTCGTCCATCAAGTCTTATCCGTGGTTCTGAGCAACGCCAACAAACGAGGATTCGAAGAGAATGAAGCCAAGAGAGTCGAGTCCCACGGAACGTCGAAGAAATCAGGCTCTATGCTGGGATATCACTGGTCTGCTGATGACGACACTCTCTCCATATCTGCTACGAGAGAGTCCGAGTCGAGACCACTGGTTACCGTTGATGACTACCGTCGGTTCCTGGCTACCTTCTTTGATCCCTGTGGTCTCTATCTCGAACACCTAATGAAAGCCCGGTTGCATTTACAGCAAGTTGCACTGGCTGGCAAGGCTTCGGCTCTGTGCCCAAAGCAGTTGCATGTCATTGAACAGTGGGTATACTCTCTTCGTCAAACACCATCTTCACCGAGACAGCTCTACCCAACTAATGTCGACTACGATACCATCATTGCCTACATTGACGCATCGAATAAAGCCTCAGCAATCGTCGTCGAGACCCTCACTGGTAGAAGAATATGGGCACGAGGCTTCGTAACACCGGCTGGATCGTCACCTACTGCCCCGAGGATGGAATTGGATGCCTTATGCGTCGCATCCACACTCCTTAGAGACTTCATCACTGACATCGCCGACTACTGGGGGAGTCACTAAACTCGTCATCTGCACGGACTCCGAGGTGAACCTTGCACGCCTCAGGAGAAGCCCGACCATCATTAAGACCCCTGACGAGTTGGTCAAGCAGCGACGGTTGGTCAAGATACGGAATAATGTTCACGAACTCCAGCAGAAGACCCAGGTTCGAGTTTTTCTTCACTCACATCGACGGCGAGTTGAACCCGGCAGATCCACCCTCTCGTGGCAAACTCGGAAATAACGACGGCCTATCACAGCGACTCACCTACATATCTCAGCTTGTCGCTCTCTTGGAAGACCCTGGTATCTACAGTTTGGAAAATCTACCAGCCTTCTATGTTATCCCTGGTGATTATGAGCCCATACCTATTCCTTCAAAAATCACAACCAAACCTACTAAGATCGCTATCAACAACACCATAATTGATGACGACGGAGGCGACGAGATCACTGGCTACGACACCGATGACATCGCTACCCTTCTTTATCATCAGAGACGACTCGCTCAAACATTTCAAGAGTGGCAAAAGTCTTCATTGAATCTGGGAGATCCCGATCATGAACAACCACCTATATTGTGGGTGAGTGAACATTCCCAACAGGCAGAACGTCAACAGCTCGGGCAAGTGGAACACGACCGTGGAAATTACAACATCCGTCGTTCTTTTCGAACAACTATAGGGCTTTTACAGTTTTTTGATTGAGAATTTAAACTCGCGTGTGTTGGGATAGCTCTCACCCGAAGTAGTTGGGAATTGACCTTGACAATGCCAACATCTGTTGCGTTTTGTCAATCATGCGTTGTGTTGAAAGCATTCATGGTTGGGTTTTGCACTATCAGGTAGTCGAGTTTGTACCCAGATAATTCGAAAGCCGGTGTTTGATTTATGTAAGAGGAGACTCGAGTATACAGGCGAGCTTGTGAGAGAGTTCGCAGTGATCAGATCTTGTTGTGAGTAGCACAAATAGAAGGGGGCATTTTCAACAACTCAGAGAGCTATTTCAGCCGTTCCGGAACATAATAAACGGAAAGCAGGAGATTCCCAACAGCTTTGACGCTGCAACCACAACTGCTACGAAGAGTATGGAACATCGTTCGGTACAAAAAGCAACAGATTGTGAACATTCTCAACATGTCATGATATCTTGCCCCAGTGTCGTTCAGATTTCCGTCGAGTTTCCAGAGTTTCATCCTCAAATTTTAATGGCAGCGTCCGGTCAAAGAATGCCCCAATGCTGTAGTGGAAGTACGTATTCCGATCGCGGCACCGAGAATACAGGATAATTGGATCACGGCCAAACAGTTTGTCGCAAACGGGATATTGATCCGAACTTCACACTGTGAAGGGTACCAGATTGCGACGTCCGTTGTGACATTCCGCTTCAGGTTGAGGGTTTCACGCCCTGACGGTCAGGGTGTATCCTCGTGGAATGATCCCGCTGAGTCAGCAGCGCTGACGAAGAATATACAGATGAATGGCACGAGAGCTTTAACTGTTAACTTCCAACCAGGTCTGCTGTATATCAGGCACCAGAGTCTGGTCGAAATTTCGGGATGGTCTGGTGACCAGACCATCCCGAAATTTCGCGAAACCTTCAAGGTTTGACCTTGCTATTCTTAGTGACTTACTAACGCAAAACTGCTCCGCAGAGAAACACGCTGAGCAGGCTACAGCTCACGTACCACTGAACCGCACGGCTGATATTTGCAACAGAAACAGCGGAATGTAGAAAAGTTCAGTAGTTGTTAACCACAGCTACGAGTCACAAAGAGTTGTTGCCAACAACTTGTTGGAGTCCTGCGCCACTGCTGCAGCGACGCACCTTGAGAGCTAGTTCTGAGTTATAACTTCTAATATTTGCAGTTAAATCAGTCCAGTGAATCAGTCATTCAATTAGCCACTCGAATCCATATCGCGCCGAGGACCTGCATAAAACCGTGCCATGACGCATGAATTCGTAGCGATTCATTACATCGGTGGTAATCCGTCAGGAAACTAGACGCTCTTGGAGAGAGTTGCCCCCACGCCTGGAGGGAGATCAAGATGCGAGCCAACAGCTGGATCAGCAACAGATGCACTGGAAGATGACCCTCCACTCTGGTTCGTGCACAAGGCTTCGGCCACTGACCTCGTTGGAAGTAGCGGTGTCACATCAGTCTTCGCTCGCTTGAGCGCTGGGGGCTTATGAGTAGGCCTCCCACGTTTACGTTTGCTGCCATCCGCAATCAGTACATCAAAGGCGCTCTCTTGCCCTAATCCGTTAGTCACAATTCCTGCAGTCCCGCTCATTTCTCTTGGTGGCGGTTGTACATTTGGTAGCTGATGTGAAGGTTCGCTTGACGTTTGATCGGACAAGCGGGATATGACCATGTGTACGTGGTAACAAGTCCCGTATTGGCCATATCTCGGACAGGAGCACACGTAGGGAGACATCGATTCATAATTCGCAAAGCGAGCTTCAAAAATGCACCCGATAAATAGTCATGACGTTCCAGGCCCAATCACGCACTGTAGTGTAGTCTCGTCTCTCCCACGCAGCTGCATCAGCCTCAGTCAGCTCGCTGGAGCCTCGGTCGGAGGAAGCGACCAGGAACTCTTTCCTCGTGGGGTAGACATACACATGCGATGACGGGCGAGTCGCTGCTTTATCCGCGTCACCAATTGCCACAGCTACCCGCAGAGCATTGTCAGCGAGGAAGACTCCTCGCTTGAGAACGTCGAGGCCCAAAAGAACGGAGCGCACGAAGCTCATGACCTGAAGACGACATGTGGCACAGGAATTGCGGATTTCTGGTTATAACAGACATCTTACCTCGGGTCCAGAATTAAAGCGCCTTTGGGCTTTCTGTCCCGCCTGGTGTGACCTCTGAGTGGAGGCATTGAACGATTCAGACAAATTGTTGTCTGCGGTGACAATCGTCAATCTCTGATCAACAATAGTGGGAAGGCGGGGGTCGCCAAACACATCACGTCTGCTGGATGCGTTGAAGTAAGCGCTCGTCTTGTTGGAAACCGCTGAGTCTTCGGTCAGAGCTCTTAGTAGCCCTTCGTACGCCTCATCGTCCGGCGCTGCTGCCAGAAGGCGCGATATAAGTAAGGCTTGCTCACGTTCTAATTTGGACAACCCGGACTTGGTCTTCACGTTCTCTTCGCGGTGGTAGCGACATCTGTGAGAGAAGGCTGACGGAAAGCTCGCTCTCACAGCTTTCACTATGCCAGGACCAGCATCGCTGCAGACGCAGGTCACTCTCACATCGATCCCATCCGGAGCCGTCTTTTGTAAGAGGGATTTCACAGCCTCGAATATAGCTCTGATAGCCTGAAAGGTCTCCTCCGACACGATTCCGAGAATAAGGGGTACCATAGAAGTTTGATAGTCTTGCTTCACGTCATCATACTCTACGCGTGACGCACCAACGAAGAACAGTTGAGCCGCACAGCCGCGAATTGAGCTCTGCTGCCCATCGCAGTACAGGGTTATGCCCTGAGTCTCCCCAGCGCAGCGCTGCAAAAAGTAGGCTGACTGCAAACATAGAGTGCTTGACACAGGCACCGCGAAAGCTGACTTGTCGACGTAGTGATCCAGGCTGATAATAGATGGGCGAAGATGCGACCCAGCATCCAGAGCACTCATCGCCTTATCCCACTCCAGCAGATCCCATTTGAAGGGCTCGAGGTCTTTGATGAAAGCACCAACTGTTTCGAGGCACTGTTTCCGCAGAGACTTGGCATAGCTCCTCTTTAAGTTGCTGATTGCCTCTTTCACTCGCTTTCGTTGGTTGATAGCATCGGCTGACTCTGGCACTGCACCACCGCAATCCTTAAGAAAAAACTTGTTATACAGCATAGTGGCCGTGGTGGAGGGATTGACCTCGATGCATTTCAACATAGCCATACGGACCTTCGGTGGGAATTTGACATATTTCGCCTCTTTGCTATCTTCTCTAGCAATATCGCCATGACACTCGCGATTTCTATAGATCCTCACACGTTGTTTATGATGGGGGCTGCCTGGCTCAAGTATTAGCCGCAGCTGCACCGAACATGGTATATGTTGCGAGCATGTGAGATTCCAGAAGGCATCCCAATCACATCGCCCCTTCCGAGCGCCACGGCTGTTTAAAAAGCGAAACATGCCACCGGTATCATCTCCAAACTGCGCTGACACCTGATCGACCAGCTTCGGTATTTCCTTCAAACTCGAGTACTCCTCATCCGCATCAAGGCAGAGGAAGCCACGGAATTGCCATACTGTGGCATCCCACTTCAACCAGCGAGCGTCTTCGACTGGAAATGAGCCGTCTTCCTGCAACAGAAAGAAGTACTTGACGAACACCACGTACTGTGTCACCTGAGGTGTCTCCATGTCATCATTACTAAGCGGCTCAGTGCCACTTCCAGCACTGCTCTCCTCGTGCGACGTCCCTGCATCCTCCGTCTCAGTGGTTTTTGTATTGTCGCAATCCGAGTGAGGCGTCGATTCCACGCGCTCACTCAATCCCCTGTTGTGCGATACGGACGATGCCCAGTCCCCGCTGTAAGCATAATTGTCCTTTCCCCAGTCGGAAGACCAACCATATCCCCACCTTTCGTCACAGTCGTATCCCCGATCACTGTTCCAGTTACATCCCCAATCACTGCTAGAGTTATATCCCCAATCACTGCTGGAGTTATATCCCCAATTACTACCCCAATTATATCTCCATTCACTATTACTCCAGTCATATCCCCAATCACTTCCACAGTCATGGTCACCACTATCCCAGTCGTTTCCCCAACTCTGACGCGAACTCATAAGAAAAGGGCCAGGAACAATGGGCTATAGGTGACTTAGTCACCGTGACTAAGGGTCGTAACGATATTGTCGCGATAGACGACGTCTATTAGACCTCATTAAATGATTCAACTCGGCACGAGAGTGAGAGTCGCATTATGAAACGCACATAGCTAGTTCAGAAGGTATTCCGTGGTGGGGGACAAGCATGAGATCCCCAACTCACAGAGCCTGTCAGGCTCAGCCTGATTGACGTGGTGACTAAGTCCTAGTCTTCGTCCAACAGAGGCAAGGGCGACCGCGGCCTCTAACCTGAACAAGTGAACAAGGGAGTAGTAACGATGGAATGATCGTGATCATTCCCATGATCGTGATCACGTGATCATAAAGCTCGATTACCAGAAGGACGTTTCCTTGCACACCATATCATACCGGACGAAGATTACGGCGGCTCCGCCAGAAGCTTCATCGCTGCAAAGCCACGTGAATTTCGAGGAAGCCCGACAATGTCGTAATACCTTCTGCTTGGTTCGTTACCCCCGCAATGGACGATCATCCTCTTATTGCACCTGCCCTGAGTGGGGCAAATGCTAAGTTTGTGGGCATGCAGTGGCCGTCGCCCGCAGGTACGACGAGGATAGAAAACCTGAGGCGATCGAGCAATGGAAAGCTGTAAGAGTATACTTCAGAGGTGCGAAGCGCCATCGGAAGCGGGATGGACAAATCGACGAGAGTGTGCTTCCTCCGGGAGCACGCAATGGTCTTAGGTATGGAGGATCGACCGCCTCTAGACGGCCGAAGAAACGCAGTCAATCACGAGCCAGAGGTCCTCAGACACCGGAGATGCAGCCCCCGGTGCCGAAGCGTGTGAAGATTGTGATTAAAGGAACGGATTGTGATTAAAGGATAAGGCCCTCATCCCTACCCTGGGCAGAATGCTAGTTTGTAGCGAGCTGTTCACCTGGTGACCTTCACCTATAATTACCATGTATCTTTTCCTTCTAACTTTTGTTGTGTCAGTTCACGGGGACCGTGACTCACAGTCCGTGAGAGCAATACTTCTCTGCAAGCTGTCGCTGTTGCGTATACCCAGAGTCCCTGAAGAAAAAACGTATAATTGATAGCTGAGTCTCGCCGAAATATTACCTGCCTGTTGGTGAGCCCATCGGCTACATCCCGTTGGACCGGATGAGCTATATAAACAGTTTTCCTCTACGTGGAAGTAGCCACGGGATGGTATCACACTGATTCTATAACCAACGCTAACTCATCTGAGATCTTCACTGAGGATCGTCCGCCTGCGTTCGTAGTATCCAAAACCATCGAATTGATCACGGGTAATGATAAGAATTGTGGACTCTGCATACCAAAGGGCTGGTACTCATTAATATTCGATACTAGATCAACAGTTCATAATGAACTTGATACTATGAACTTTTGTGAGAAGGTGCGCGCGCAGGAAAAAAATGCGCGAAAAAAATGTAGGCCCTGGGGATCGAACCTGCGTCAAAAATGGGGTTGCATACTCAACCCTGTCCCGGAACTGTTACCCAGGTCAACCACCCTGAGGGTGGCACCCTGAGAATTACCCGCCTGAGTCGAAGCCGACGGAAGACACTTACGGCTTTTACGCTAAGAGTTGAACTGTCAGAGTTCTACTGCTTCCTTTTAAAAAAGACCCTGTGTGATACAGGCTGTATCATACAGCCCACCCTCGATCGCCAAGTGTGTAGTACTGTGTACCACTCTCTGGCCTAGTGGATGGACCGCCGGATGTAGTATCATAGCACACGGCGGTCAATCACGCGGCGTGATTCACGTTCATTTAGTCCACGAACGCCTTTGAATTTCTGCTCACATCATCTATAGAGTACCGTTGAGACATTGAAATTCAAAGCTCGAAGAGTGCCTCAAGAACGTCGCATCATTGAGAAGGCCTAGAATAGAGAGACAGGAAGCCTGAGAGGCAGGAAGCTCAGAAATGCTCATAGAGGGATTCTATTTACAGAGTCTCTCACGGTGAGAGACTCTCACTGAGAGTCCCTCCAGTCATGACGAAAACCTAGCAGGCATTAACCGAGAAACTAGTCGTTTGTTGTTACGAAGAAGATTTACCGACTGATCGGTAACATTGACGTTGCGTTCAGGAAGCACTCTCAGTGAAAAGGAAACACGAAGCAGATTCAAAAAGCACAGGACCACAGCACAACGCAACAAATTAAACAAGAGAAGCACTCATGACGGGAATTTTCCATCTCTTTGCCCTGTGTTACCGTTCTCAGTCGCTGCTTGGTCGCCCTCGGGGGTAGTGCCATCCCCCTGGTCCAGAGTGGTTGTAGTCCCCTGCGGGTGATGATTGCCTGAGGAAAAAAGTGGCGACAATCAGCTAGAAACAGTCGAGAGTCCACGCATCACTGTCGGGTAAATGTACTTTGTCAACGTGTGTTGAACCCCGTTGTGATTTCTGCTAGTCATTCTCAACTGGGTTGGGAAAGTTCCGTTTTCGGATAATATTATCCCGCAGAATAGTTGGAAAAGTCGACCACCGTAGGTTGTTGTCCTTGTTCGACACCCTGGTTGTATTTTTCCCGTCGATGGATCTAACAGCCCTTTTTTTCCTCAGGCAATCATCACCCGCAGGGGACTACAACCACTCTGGACCAGGGGGATGGCACTCCCCCCGAGGGAGACCGAGCAGACACTAAGGAAGGTAACACGAGGCAGTAAAATGGGATGTTCGTGTCGATGGAATTGACAACACTCGTTTTTTCAGGCAATCATCACCCGCAAGGGACTACAACCACTCTGGACCAGGGGGATGACACTATCCGCGCGAACAAGAAGGCGAGGACTGAGGAAGGTAGCACGAGGGAAGAAAATGGAATTGTCAGTTTCGTGGATGCCAAAACATTTTCCTTCAGACAAGCGGGGCCCGCATAAGACTTCAACCACTCGAGACCAAGATGATGACACTGCCCCCGACAGCAACAAGAAACAATCTACCGAAAGGGACAACGAAGACACCTTTGAATCTCCCATTGATGGTAATGAAGAATAATCCTTCCATGCATCACATTTCCTTCATGTAGTTGAAGATATAGAAGAGTATTCCGAAGCATCACCAAGTCATGACGTTCAAGCATTACCACTAGGAGTCAAAAACCAAGAAAGTACAGCAGCTTTCCATTCCATTATTTACTCTGTCCAATCTTAGACCAATCAAGACCACCAAAGAGATCGTGTAATTCTCGAATGGAAAAGGAGGGATCCAATGTGAAGAGGAAACGAACCGGTAGGTCACGTATGGAAACAAAATTTTTCACTCAACACATCTTAGATAGCAGCTCGCCGATCAGCAGTCCACAGTACCTTCCACCGGAAAGCAAAGAACTCATGGAAGACCTTATTCAGCATATAGCCGCTATCAATGTGAGCTGTCGACGAATGATTCCACATGTATTTTTCTAGTTGTAGAAAATATCGCAAGAGATAAAAGGCCAGATGGAAGGTTCGTCGCCGAAGGCGGAAGACCACTTGAAAGGAAAGACGTATCCGGCGTGGGTACAAAAAATGATACTGAAGGTCAGCATGGGGCCCCCATGCTGACCTTCAGTATCATTTCCCCCATGATGGGGGCTGTCCGGGAGGGAGTGGAAAAGTGGGGGAAGATCTATCTACCTTTCTATCCTATGAGGCAGGATAAGTTCTGGGAAGGGATGCAGCAGCTGTTCGATGGATACAGCCAACTCCATGGAGTGTCCAAGTTTACCCGCACTCCGAAGCAGCTGAATGAGGCCTTCCGCAAATCGTGCCTGGAGAAGCTGTGCCTCCAGACAGGCTGGGAGAAGGGCGACTTCAGCATGAGGTCGACGAAGGACTTGTCGGCCAGCCTCAAGGGGGAAATGAGGAAGGCGACAGAAGCGATCGTCTCGAGGGCAAGCACCGGAGATTACGACGGGAAGAGCGGGATATTAGCCATCCCCCCAGGAGAAATGTCCCCAATCCAGAATTGAAGGGTAGAAAGGATTCAGCTCTGACATGATTTTATTTTTTTAAAAGGTACCTTACCTGCGTCAAGTTCCATCTATCGGGATGTCAAGTGCTGGATGTCCAGTACCGGACGTCAAATACCAGATGTCAGGTCGAGATTTTATTGATGGAATCACTATCGCCTGATTTTTTATTTTGAACAAATGTTTAGTTGAGAACAGTAAATATGGATTAAAGGGTGCCTAATCTGCTACCAATCGCCAAATCCAACAGGGAATTACCCTAAGTGCGAAAGTACAAATATCTTAATATTTAATCATCAATGTAATTCATTAACAACCCAACCAATAACACTGCTTGTACTTTTCACACGCGATCTCCAACAGGTAACTTTCCGACTACTTCACAGAATACAAACTATCCTTCAGTGGTTTCCGGAGACCTAAACACGAATATATACATACATAACCCACGATATATTACTGCAGGCTTCACTTATTCATTTTATCCTTGCCAGTGTTTTCCAAAAATTCCTCATCTCTTCCACGCCCATCACCTTCTTCAGCAAACTCCACTTTCCTACGCCTAACGACCATATAGCACAAAACGATGAACACACGATCAAAACCCATCGCTTGCTTTTCTCCACAACAAGCGTAGCCTCGCGCTCTGCCTCATCTTTCGTCAGACCCATACACTGAAAATGTTCCACGAAGTCCTCGTAGCCAATAAATCCACGATCCTTCACCTTAGGCGTACCAATAAAAAGGGAAACTATGCGTAATAGTTCCAAACCACACCCTTGTCAAATAAGTACCAAATTTTGTTTGCAACCGAAACACACAATACCCCTTCTACAACAATATGGTATAATCTCATCGATTACTTGTGTATCAGAAATGGCACGAGGTTCTAGTGGGTTCCGTCTGCGAGCTAACATCAGACGCACTATGTGGGAAATATTCCCCGCAATGGAACCCCCAATAGATCTTCTAGCCGAGACTGCTCGCATGTAACATGTGGCTACACGATGATTTGAAACCTAACTCACTGTCAATCAGATACACAACTCTAGTACATGGGCGTGGTAACCGCTCACTAGGACGCCAAGGATTGATAGTCATTGCAATCTGCAAAGCAATGTTTCCAGGGATAAGGGCCGAAGATATAGCCTTCTTCCCCATCGGCAGAACCGCCATCTTAGCACCAGCCTACCAAAATGCGACTTACCACACCCTCACCAACAAGGTTAGACAAATCCTATTAGTCCTTCCGTAGGGCAACTTACCATGTAGACGATCTGACATTTTTTCCATCCCTCTTTCCATCACCAGACTCTGGTGGATGGATACCAAAGATCGGAGTACAACACTGCAAGTGCCCAATTCCTCTGGTGACCAGAGGAATACCTGAGAGATCCACTTAAATCATACCCCAAAAAAATTAAATTATGACCACTCTCCGCTTCATCGCGCGGCGATCCAGCAACACTACTATGCACACTCACAACCTCAACGGGATCTTCCGTAAGATCAATAACAGAATTGTCTTCAGAGGACATGAATAAAAATCGGTTCTAACCTACCAAAAATAACCAAGTCGATAACAATATAATGAACTTATTGGACCCAACCAAATGGAAAACACAAATCCAAAACCAATCAAAATCTGGATTTAAGATTATCCCAGCTTATCCATCCAAACCGGCAAGATACTCATCAGACCGATCCTTAGCCAACTTCTTAGCCCGAGTACCAACCGGCTTCATGTTCTTAAAATAGTCAATAGGAATATCAAACCGCTGCGCAATCTTCTCTAGCACGATATTGTGCACACACGCTTTCCCATACCATTCCGATGTTCGTCCTTCAAAGTCAATGTTGTTTCTGGAAGCGAAATCCCTCACCACAGAGTCAAAACCATTCCAATAAATAGCCTTCTTGAATGGACCATAGTACAACAAAGCCCTACCATAAACATTATACTCTGGCAACATCTCAGTGTACACCTTCTCCGCCATAAGTTCAGCAATCCACGCAGGACACGACACCGGTCTTCTAGCAGTGGCAGGCTTCATACTGCGCACTTGCGCCGCACCCCCCCTAGTCACTCCAGAATTCTTAGCCGTAACAGCCGCCGTGGAATAAGTATTACAAAAATCGTCAAACTGGATGGAGCCCAAGGCTATGGCGGCATTACCAATTTTCCGTATAGTCACGGGATCGACCGGCATTTGAGTCAAGTTGACTCAGCCAACACAGCCTTATACATAGCCATACTTGGTGAACCTCCTGAATCAACGGCTTCCTCATAATGCACCTGTTATGGACACAGTAAACCTTAAAAACCTTACTCAAATAAAATATTACCCCTGACCCTTCCGAACATACTACTTCTGCCGTTACATGCGTCTTTACCGAAGCCGTATCACTCCCAGAGCTGTTTCCAGCTTGGTTCTCCATTTCAGATAATAACAAAAAAAGAAACTAGCGTTTCGATTCCCACCCCCTCAACCATAATAACATAACGTATGAAGAAACTGGTTTCCAACTTAACCCACGTTGCGACCCAATCATTAACTGGAGTTCCACATTAATCAGCCAATGGTCGCAGTTCGGTATCATAAAGATCATACTTCCCGCGTTCAGCCTCAATAATTACAAGGTCGGAGAGATTCTTCCTAATATTCTCCATCGCAGCAAAGTTCTTTGCACCAGCGTGAAAATAAACTTCCCTCTCATAACCTTCCCAAAATAGATTGTGCTTCTTATACATACAAGGACCATAACAATTTACATAGCATGCCCAATATTGATAAGGGGACCGCGGAGTATGCTCAACGCAGATCGACCTAGCTCGAACCACTGCGAGACGGTCGAAATTTGTCCAATATCTAATATCCCTAGCCGCCGGCTAGTAGCCGGGTCAAATCTTTCAAAATACCTAGAACCCACTCGCTGAAAGCAAACGGTGAGCATACAGAAAACAGTGGTTTCCATCAAATCCTGCAACCATACCGGCAACTCTGTTGGATATTCACGACAACCTAAATCACGAAACTAATAGACTAGGTTCATAGAAACCATACCGCACTACTTTTCAAATTACAGTTACACATATAATTGAAGTTCTCCATTCCGAGATCCGAAGCACAAGCAGATATAGCTTGAATATCTTTCCATGGTATTTTTGTCGCTATACAATCCAAGGTCTTCTCGCCAAATGGGAGTCGATATCTACGACAGACCTGAAGCACAACCTCTACCAAGCCTACTACCAAAAATTGTAAGTACCCGTGAACTTGGTGATACTGGAGAAGACATGGAATAGAACACTAAAACTACACCAATATTAAAAAATGGAATAACCTCAATGTATGCCCACACGGCACAACACATCAACAAAGGAAAAGATATTAGAAACCAAACACCATAAATAACTACTCTTCCTTCATAAACTTACTTTCCAACTGCTTCACAACTTCTTCAGACCGATCACGAGCAAACTTTCTGGACGGCATAGTAACTCCCTTAAGATTCTTGAAGCACTCGATGGAAACGTTGAGTTGAGTACACACCCCTACAATACCACTCTGGACTGTGACTTTCATAGACTAGATTATCCTTGATAGCAAGCCTCTGTACTTCAGCATCAAAACCAATCCAATACACAACTTCCTTAGTAGGACAATAAAAAAGATAAGCCCGTCCAAAAAGGTTCAAATCATCTGAGATCTCAGCAACAATCTTGGACACCATAAACTCCACAAGCCATTCAGGACAATCATCATCCACTTTATCGAGTTTCCCACAAACACGACGTTTCCGTCCACCACTCGAGCTAGGACTTGAAGCATCCAAAACATCACAGCAGTCATTAAATTGTACATACCCCAATGCAAGGGCAGCATTGCCAATATCCCTAATAGTATCCATTGGCACATCCATATTAGCAAGTAAGAGCGTATACTGAATAACACTATCTTTCAATTGACGGCTCACGTACAAGGGGGTACCAGCCTAATAAAATTCATACACCCTTATATTACATGCAACGATTTTAAGCAAACTCACCTCACTTCCCACCGGTCCGTCGCCCTGCACCTTAGCAGGATTGGTAAATCCACCCTCACCACTTTGTTCTTTACCGCTAAGACAAGACATATTGTCGGTCGCAAGGATAATAATCTGACAGGAAGTGACCCAACCACATACAAATAATAATCAACCTACCCCAGCACCAACCAAACACGAAGGAGAAAAATGGAATAGAAAAATATGGAGTTGGTATAAACTGCCAATTCCTCATTCTGTTTCCTCATCCCTGTCATCGCTATCACTAGAACTCACATCAACAACAGGCACACTCTTGACTCGACGACGAGTTTGAGGGTTCGGAGATGAGAGGAAACCCGCAAGATCTGCGTCGGAAATAAAATAATGAGACTTACTTGCACACTCGTAAATAAACGTACAAAGCCGCTCGTTGACTACTTTAACCCCTTCTGGAACCACATCAGAATCTTTCTTCTCTGGATCCTGTCCTAATCGTTTACACAACCGTTTAAAGCCACCCTTGCGATAGACATCCCTAAAGTGATGAGGCTTGCGTACAAAGTTCGGATGACCACCTTCTTCCGCTTTAGCTGCTACGAAGGCTGGAAATCCCTTCCAATACTTCAACTTCTTGGCAACGTCACAAAGAAGAAAGCCTCGTCCGAACATCCGGAATGGAGCCTCCACAGACTCCAAGACAGTATCATCCATCAATTGCTGAACCCACGATGGATAAGAACGACCACGCCCGCTCTTCTCCTGATTGCCTTCTTTACTCCCATGACAAGCTTCCGCCAACTCAGGTTCTGCTACAGAGCCAACCCTTAAGTTGGAAGGACCGGATGACTCAGGAGTACAAGAACCTGAATATAGAAGAAAATAAGAAATCCATTACTTGCTATGAAATGAAACTACCTCTAGCTCCCCCATCATCTGGCTTATCTCTACCCATACGAGCACATAAGTAGGTAAAATCATTCCGTCCCAACGCCAGTGCACTGTTGCCAATCTCACCAACGACATCCCAACCATAGACTTTTCCAAAGTCACTAAGCTTGCAGAAGGCTTTGATATCCTTGTCAACAACTCCCGCTTCAACAAACTGATAATATTAATAGTGTTGAATAAACAATCTGAACAACGCGTCCTACCTGGAAATCATCTTTAGATATAGTTCCATTGGTAACCTCAACATCTGATTCAACGAGAAGTCCAGAGTTACCACGCTCCACAGCTTGAGTGTTTTCAGAAACGAACGATGGACAGGTCTCTGAATCCTAAATTGAAAAATGGACAAATCAAAAAACCAAACATGAACCTTACCGAATCTTCAGAACTGCTACTACTTGACCTGTTAACCATTGCAACAAAATGTGGAAACTATGCACTACAATAAACACAAGACAGATACCACTAAACCCCCAAACAACACGCAACCAACACTGTCGAAAACAGATGAAGTAATTAAAGCCATCTAATATAAGAAATCACGAACGGACTATCAACGCCTCATTTGGTCTCACAGACCGCTCTCCAATAAGCTTTCCTTTTGGCCATTACTTCAGCATTAACCTCCGACTCTGCTTTCCTCTTCTTCTCCGAATTCTTCTGTCTTACCCTACAACGACCCAACAAGTTTTCCACATTTTTCAATAAGGCCGATCCATCCCTGGAACCCTCCGTAATACGCCTTGTACATACTCCACAGCGTACACCTTCCAAGTACGCGGTACTATCTTGAATAGTACCACAAATGACATACCCATTAGACGTTAATAAAGACATATAGGGCTTTCCATCCTTTCCAATTCCAGTAACCACTTCCCCACCGAAAACTTGCTGAACCACACGAACGATGCCTTCTGGTGAATAACCATGCTCCCTTAATAGCAACGACACCTCTTCAGGGTCCCTATCCGGAGATACCGAGCCAAACATGAGATGTTTTGGAATGAAGATATTAACTTCAAGTTTGGAAAAGAAGCTACAAACAATGAGTACTCCAAAAAGAAGACAACTTTTGTGCAACTAGCATTTACTCTCGAAAAGGATGATTCAACGCTGCTTCTACAAGAACCCTTACAGTGTTACGCATACACAACCATTATAGCATGCCCATTACACGCTAAAGAAGACATAGAACCGCTCCATGTTCTCCAATTCCACTAAAATTTTCACCACCGAAAAAAAGGCTCACCACGGACGGTGCGCCAACGGTCAACCGTTGAGCACTAAGAATTTTTAATTCCACAAATGTCGAAGACAACTGTTGTGTTACTAGCATCGAGAAAATTGAGACGCCAAGTATCGTGTTACTTCCCGTCATCAACTTGTTGAAGGCCACAAGTTGATATTATTCGTGAGTTTGTTACTAGCTTAAGGCTCTTTGTACAAGAACCGACGCTAAAGGGTGTTTCACTGCAATGTGAGTGACTTTGATCGTGGTCCCACCCGCGAGAAACGAGTGTTTGACGATGAAAATTGGGCCAGAGGGGCTCAATATCATAGAAAATACGACGCCGGAGTTTGATAGATCCTCGCGGTGAGCAGCCAGAATTACAACGCGAAAGGACCTCCAAGGGGCCCCTCCGCTCAGCCGCGATTTTCTGTTCACGAAGGGTCGATTTTAGAGGGCGGGGGTCACGAGGCCTCCACGCCTACGCAAGGGGAGCTGGACAATTATTGCTGTCCCTTTGATAAGAATGATAAGAACAAACCGATCATTGAGCCGCAAAAATATTGCACTAAACTTGGTGCGATTCTGAACTAGATGTAAACAGTGGTTTGCGGTCTTTTTTCTTTTCGTTTGTGCTGTAAATGAAGCGCCACTTACTAGTATAACGGCAGTTCTGTGGTTCTTGATGTATACGGATTTCGAGTGTTGTCACAGTAAGCTACAATGTTGGATACTTGCTGATAGTAGAAACACATGGCGGTCGTAGCATGAAAACACAGTTCAGATAGAAGGAGACAACATAACCAAACGATTCAGACGATTACTCGAGACCCAGCTCAACTCTCATGCTTCCTGGCTATACTTAGCTGGCTTGGCTTTT
Organism: Perkinsus olseni; assembly: GCA_013115135.1. Lineage (NCBI taxonomy): Eukaryota > Perkinsozoa > Perkinsida > Perkinsidae > Perkinsus > Perkinsus olseni. The sequence goes on along the minus strand of JABANP010000178.1, from coordinate 77,025 downwards.
TTACAGCCTTTGGTTTCCATCAGCTAATGTTGTTCCTCGAATAGCCTGAGACTCAGACTCTGACTTGAGTCCTAGGAGCCTCTTTTTCAGGAAGATTCCCTGAGCTACGGCATCTCTCTCGTGAGCAACCGCCGCTTCATCCACGGCAACAGCAGCTTTCTGGCACGCATCCATAGTAGATGATTGCGCATCGAGGAGCGACAGTTCCACTTTATGCTTGCTGCTCGCTATATACTTGTTCCATTCGAGCTTGTCGGCGACCATACTGACTGCAGGCGGAAGCGAGTGTTTCACAAATGTCGTCCGGCCATTGGACGGCGATCGTCCCGTGCCAGCCGAAGAACCTCTCGATTGTTCCAGGCTCACCGACCTAGAGTCACCCCCATCCGCTTCAGCCAGTGTTGTCGTGAGCTCCTGTGTGAAGTGAAACTGCAACGTACCAGCAGTACTACCCCTGGCCACGTCCTCTGAAGGGAAAATCGGCACACAGTGTGCCGCACACCTGCTAGCCGTAGCCTACGCTCGCAGCAGCCAACCGGTAGTTGATAGCCACCCCTGTTCCGTAGGAACACGAGGGGACTGCCGAATCAAAACCCACTCTGGGTCGAGCCAGCAGTCTCTAATATCTCACCTCCACATCCAGGGAGCGGAGGGCTAGGTCGGGTTTACGTCCGCCATCATCACGAAATGTGATTCCGAAGCTTAACATCTTACGATTGTTTTCGTTGCTTGGGCCTTACTAGCTCTACCCGTGAACTTCGTTGAAGTACTGCGAGCTTAGCCGTGAAGTTCATTGCGCACAGAATGTTGTCCGCGCATTGCCTCCGTTAGGTTGGCTCACGCAAATCTTCCAACGTAGCAGTGCTACCAGGAATGAAACCAGTGTCATCACAAACCTCTTAGCGCGGAGGCTCACCTGCCGTCGCTCGATGCTATCGAGTCGATGGTTTCGGAGTTTGGAGTGTGCCCTTTGCGTTGCAACATACAGGAGCTTCCTGGGAGCTCAACGGCATTTCTGGACTACGGAAAAGAGCTCGGTGACCTCAATCTCTTCCAACTGCGAATAAACTTCTCAAGAAATCTGAACTACCCCACGCATGATGAACCCCGTCAAAAAGGAGATACCCGTGAGATAGTTATGCGCTCACTTTCAGCACAACGAGAAAAGTTCATGACTTGTTCCTGAATATACTATCAGGTATCCGCCTGAAGCAGATCCATCACCGAACTCTCGAGGAGCCCTTAAGTTAGGGGCCCTACCGAATACTGTGTGATGTGTATGAAATACGCGATCGATCCACTCATAACACAACCGTCATATGAGATTCAAACGAAACTCTAATTCACACGTCTTACTTTATACTTCCATGGAAATACTAGAATAAGTCAAAATCAGCGGGAGCAACAGAACCAGATAACTGGAGGAGATCAGTAGACGACCGATACGGCACTATGGCCACTTTAACAGGGGATCTCAGCGTTTGAGTCGACCTCGTGGAGGTTGTGGCACCTCTTGTCCTCTTCACAATAGCTGAAGATGCAGTCGGGACGCTCATCACAAATACGTTGGCAATGGTCTCCACTGGCGCGAAGGAGCTTATCGGCGATGACGAAGGCAGAGCCCGAGGCTTGGACGGAGTGGGCCAGGAGGCAGATGATGGCGAGGATGGTGTAGACGAACATTACTTAGCAGAACAGGAGTGAAGCTTTCAACTGTAAAGCGACAACTGCACCCTCAGGAAAAATCATGGAGAAGGTCGCCGAAAGCGAAGATCTTGAATATTCAGTCACAGTGACTGAGTCACTGGATCTACCAGTGGACGTAATGATATAGCGGGATCAACAATGAACATTGGGCGGTTTCAACAATGAACATGCAAAGATGAAACGCATAGAATGTCCCAATCACACAAAGGCGAGCGCCACGGCCATACCCGAGTAACATGTTTGGGATTTCTGGCGACAGGCTAACCTCACACACGCCAAGCTGACGGAAGTAATAGCCTCAGTGCATTTCTGAATAGCCATGCAAACGGAACAGCACCCGTCACCTTCTTTGACTACCACGCTAACAACATGCACTAGTGGCTGTCTCCTCAAGTTCCAGCGGGCTCTCAGTGAGAGCCTGCGTTAAATCCCTCAGCGGAACACTTATCGAAGTGAGTTGAATTTTACTCGTAACTGCTGTTGGTTGCCAACAGTTGGTGGTCCTCGTGCAGCATGCATGCTTGGCGGGTGCATCCAGCCGAAGATATCGCCACGCACGCATGAGACGTACATAGAAACTCTCCCTCCTATGAGCCGATGACTTGAGCTCATCGCTGAGTTGTTAGCACATCGGGACCCAGTCTAACTGAGCGGGCGACGGCGTTGGAGTTTCAACTGACACACTCAGGAAATTCCCATGCTTCAGATGTTGGGAGTGTGAACAGTGCGTGGGCTCCGCTCTGACCTGTCTGATGTTCATCAGTGTCAGACCTAGTATCCCACCTCCACGTCTAGGAAGCGTAGAGCTGGGTCGAGCTCACGTCCATCAGCATCACAATGACAGCAATGCTGTCACAGCATGCCAGGATTGTTTCTGTTCCCAGCGAGTGACTAGCTCCAGCCGTCAACATTCAAGTACTGCGGCTTCGGCTGTGAACTTCATTGCGCACAGGATCTTGTCCGCGCATTGACTCGATGAAACCCGCTGGGTGCCGCGTATCTACTCAGATCCTGCAAGTTGGAGGCTCCAACGTATGATTGCTACCCGAAATAAAACCAGCATCATCACAAACCCCGAAACCCGGAGGTTCAGCTGCAGTCGCTTTATCGTTTCGAACTTAGAAGTGCGTCCTTCCCGTTGCACTATACCTGAGAGCCGCTCCACTACTCGGGAGTTAGGGAGAGGCGGTACGCGAGAATGATTGTGAAAAGACCTGAACCGTCACAAATGCGTAATACGGGCCAGAGACCCGGCTCATCATAGAGCAGCGTGAAACGATCCGTTGAGCATTCCCACCAAACCGCTCGACGAACGTAGTAAAACCACGCCTGCCCGAAGTGCCATGGAGTGCCAGTGTTCGGTCTCCCTCCCGGGTGGTTAAGGGTGGGCTCGAGAAAGATGCGCGGCAAAGGGCCGCAAATCTACGCGAAACAGTAATCAATTAACACGATACACGAGTCAGTCGACGAAACGGTTGTGCACAATATCGCACGCACAAGGATCAACTCCGGGGCGGCTCGTTCTTTACGCTACACGCAACACGTTGCCTTACACCGTAAGCACTTCTGACTCAGAAGTTCTGAGCTACCCCGCGAAATACCCGCGAAGCGGTTGTGCGCTGAGAGTCAGCGCAAAGCAAAAACTTCATAACGATTGCTGGGAGATTCTCTACAGAAGCTCTGGCAATCCCTCGAGGGCCATGTTTTCTCAAATGCATTCGAGAGCAAGGAGCTTAAGCAGCGGTTCTGAGCACATTCTACACCCCGTTGAGGAGCCCAAAGGAACTGTGTGTGATTCATACGGAATCCGTTATCGACCCACTGACAACACAACCCTCATAACAAATACAAACGAAGCTCTGATTCACACGTCTTACTTTATACTTCAATGGAAATACTAGAATAAGTCAAACTCAGCGGGAACAACAGAACCAGATAACTGGAGGAGATCAGTAGACGACCGGTACGGCAGTATGGCCACTTTAACAGGGGATCTCAGCGTTTGAGCCGACCTCGTGGAGGTTGTGGCACCTCTTGTCTTCTCCACAATAGCTGAAGATACAGTCGGGACGCTCATCACAAATACGTTGGCAATGGTCCCCACTGGCGCGGAGGAGCTTATCGGCGATGACGAAGGCAGAGCCCGAGGCTTGGACGGAGTGGGCCAGGAGACAGATGACGGCGAGGATGGTGTAGACGAACATTACTTACCAGAACAAAGGCGGTACTTCCAACTGTAAAGCGACAACTGCACCCTCAGGAAGAATCATGGAGGAGCCGCCAAATGCGAAAAATTTGAAATATCAGTCACTGCAACTAACAGTTAGACGTAATGTTCAAGCGGGACCGGGACCGACAATGAACAATGGGCGGTTTCAACAATGAACATGCAAAGATGAAACGCATAGAATGTCCCAATTACACAAAGGCGAGCGCTACTGCCATACCCGAGTAACATGTTCGGGCGGACAGGCGGCAGCTGACCTCACACACGCCAAGCTAACGTTATGAAGAGCGGCGCAGCCAGGCAGCTAACGGAAGTCATATCCTGACGAAGTTATCTGAATAGCCATACTAACGGAACAGCACCTGACTACCACGTTAACGACGTTCACCAGCGGCTGCTTTCAAATATCGAGCGAACTCTCACTCAACGCAACACTCATCGAGTGAATTTTACACTCAACAGTGGTTGCTGGTCATGGTGCGACATGAATGACTCGCAGGTGCGCTCAGTTGAAGATGTCGCCACGCAAACATAGAGACGTACACAAAAATTTCTCCCTAGACGCAGAAGTTGGTTGAAGTCATCGAGTGGACATTTCATCATCCATGTACAGCGGTGCTGTTGGGTCGGTACCTGACCCAATAGTGCTCAAATCACACAGCAATAAAAGCGGCAATGCTACCAGCCAACACCTTCAGCATGAACATCGCCAAATCACGACTACTCCAATAACAGGAGTGCGCGCTGATGATGCTCATTCGATGCACAGAGTGGACGATGCCCTCCGTGGCGGACTCCTGCAGTATGTAGTCGACCCGGTGGCGTGTCTCTGAAGGTTAGACCGGCTCCGGCGAGGAGAAGCCGCCGTGCGGTCCGTACCCTCTTCTGAGCAGACCTCAGGGAGTGCGTCCTCGGGCGGCGGGTCCTCTGCAGTGAGACCGGAGAACATCATCTGTATCCACGACAACTGCCCCTTGGCGTCACTGATGTCACGTTGCCACAGTTTGTTCGACCTGAAAACATCATCAGAACGGCTGACCTCTCTTCGACGGCCCACCTGAGTTCATTATCCTGCCAATGGGGCAACACCAACGGCTCTCGGGGATAGTGCTCGGCCATCAGCGGGTCCAGCCGAAACGCTACCGGATCGTGCGCATGGAAAATGTTATACACATCCAGTCGACTTGGCAAGTCGAATTTCTCTTCAACCGAATCATCGCTATTGGCGATGCTCAGGAAGACGGCCAGGGGAGATCCCCACAGAAAAAGACGATCCACTTCGAATTCCAACAGGTTCGGTTGCTTGTTCAGTATATCATGGATGATGACGCTTCCTAACGAATGCCCAACTAGCGACACTCGGCTGCCAGCAAATCGCTGTGGGTTGGATGCTCTCAGATGTGCGACAATCTCGTTGAGAAGCTCCGTCACAGTAGAGAGTATCAGCTCCCTTTTGTCGGGTGTGATGTAATAAATAACATCAGCAATGGCCACATTAAGGAGCATTCGAGTGTCCCGATGCTGTTCACCGCCCGACCGAAGGGGCGTTATCTTCTCAAACATGCGCCTTTGCGAGTCACAGACGTGCCGCTTCCAATTGACCATTTCAATGTGGCAATCGACCTTCATAGACCAGAACCTGTCCAGAGCGTCGAATGGCGGAAGGGAAGATTCACCCACCAGTGAAGTCTGACGAACTCGAAGGTCTCCCTCATAACTTCGAGATTTCTATTCAGATTCTCATCGTCTGTCCCCATGCCATGCACCACTAATATGATGTGATCGATTGAATCATGCCCACCGTTCATCCGCAGGGATGGGCCTGCCACAATCAGCCGTCGCGTCATGTGCCTTCCATCATCAATCACCCGTTGCCATTCCTGTCAGCATCAGCTTCGTCATCATCGGTCGGTTCCTTCTTCGAGTTCACTTCTGCAGCAGACAGGCTGCACAGAAGTGACCAGTAAGGATGGTACCAGCAGGCGGAGGGTGATACAACTCCTCCTTGCACCCCACAACCACCGACTCCAACTCGCAATCTGGGCTCGCCAAGTACTGACGAAGCAGCGAGACTATGAGATGAGCTGATGGGTGATCAAACACACGTCCTCCGTCCAGTCCTCTGCTTCCGGCTCCGTCTGTTGAGGTGTCGCTGGGAGGCTCAGTGCCTGGCCATAGCAACGATCAGGATTTGTGCCAGCGCGACTGGGATCGTCTAGGAACGCCTCCCAAGAAGAGCTGATCGGTATTCTTCAGACTAGCTAGTCCTCTACTCACCAGCCTGGTCGTCGCAGAAGTCGATCAGCACACGCCTGAGATGATGATGGAAACATCACCATGCTCAGCATCGGTTACCCTTCACGTAGTGGGTGGATAGACGCTACTTCGCGCGACCGTTGCAGGGTGAAGGCCATGAACGTGGAAAGCTCGTAGAACTGTGAGTGTGCGGACACAGAAAGCGCTAATTCTGTGGAACGCATGGATCAACCTAAGATTCCCTGTTATCCCTGTTATCGAGTTCTAGAGATCATACTAAGACGATGGGAATGTTCCCTCGCGCATCTAGCAGCACACGGCCAAGTTAATCGCGTCCTCCTGACTGAGCCGCGTCTGTCTCCAACTGTGCACATCGGCAGGCGTCCAAGCCGGAACCGTAAGCGTTGGACTATAAACTCACACACACGTCCACCTGCTCTTCGGTGGCCACTCCCTGGCCGTTTGGTATTCAGTGCTGGACGTACTAACTTCGGTATCTATTGCGTCACTGCTGATCATAATACAGCGCACTCTCATCGAAGGGCGCTGCCGTCTTGCAGGTCGCTGGTCTCCTCCGCTCAGTTGCTACCGTAGGCCTCCCAACCCACGAGTCGAAGCATGCACGTTTTCCCTCAGATTTTCCTGTCTTCAGCAGCACCATGCTTACTGTTCGGCGGTCGACACGCGGGAATATTTTATTATTGTCTTCTGCTAGGCTCCAGTGAATCACCTTTGGACTGTTGTTGATTGATTGACATTAACCTGTCTTATAATTATCTGTTCATTGCGTTGCCCGGTTTATACTTCCCTGATATCGGTACATACCAAACACTTCACCAACTCGTACATACCAAAACTTCACCAACTAAAGTCACTACTATTGCAACGGAAACGGTTGCCGAAACGGCTAGAGTATGCCCATTAATTCACCCACACTGAAGAGCCCTATTCGAGTGTCTTGACAAATCAAACTTGGACTATCAATCTAATAGTGTCCAACCCAGCTCGCACGGACACCGGTATCGTTTCCTCATACCTGGCAGGGGGCGATCGATTCTCGTAGCAGCCGATGGGCCTACCACTCCCTGTGTTCAACCTTCAATGCCTCGACACAGCGTTTGAGTATCTTTGCATCTGTTTCCGACGAGAGTTGACCTTTGTACCGCGACAAGCGATCGAGCAGCTCCGCGATGGAACCAGTCTGAATGACCAACGCTAGACAGGGACGGCCCGAGACTGATGCCGACCAGTGTATCATAGTCGCCTCCGTCAAGCCGCTCGACCGTTTCGAGCCTCGCCACACAGAAGAGCAGAGCGCTGATGCAACAGTGCAATGTTGGGGACTTCCGGACCATCACCTGAGCCGACCCGAGCTGAGCCGGAGTGTGCCGAGGAATCTTCCTACCTCCTGAAGCACCGTGAGGTCGATGGTCGTATCCACTACGCTGGCCGATCTTGACAAAGCCTCTCCTGCAGCTCGGAGATATCGGCTGGCGAGAGTGAAGTCCTGAAGGGCCCAGGCCTGGAGAAGGGATCTACTCAGGGTCTTACTCCAGCTACGATCACTGACCCGGTGGATGGAGCGTAGGAGACGCAACTGAAAAACATTAAAATCCCTGATGATAGTAAAGGGTTTGTCAAAACAGCACTTCCTAGTACGCATAAGTCGCGGGGCTGACAGCCATTCCGGCCTACCTATGGATGAGCCCATCAACGGTCTCTCCCGCCAGAGCGTTGCAAGCCTCCAACACTCGACATACATCAGCAACATCACCAAACTCCAATGCACAGCCTCCCCGCTCAACCCCGATCTCTCCGGTAAGTATCATGGCAGCACTAAGAATAGCGGATGGTGTGGTATTGCCAACTATTCTACTGCGCAAAGTTCGGCCCAACTCCACTGCCCCCGCCACTGAGCTGTCCACGGACGGCTGCAAATCACAGACAGATCGACACAGCCGCAGGACGGGCCCGATGGGGATATCCTTGCCGACGAGAGAGCTCGGGAGGCTCTCGAAGATCCTCGCACGGCAGGGAAGATCGACTTGAGGCAGCAGGATGGCCGAGCACGCGATGACGGCCGTAGCTGGGAGCCCACCGAGGTCCTCGAGGGCGGTTGCGGTCGCTCGAGACAGTCCACGACGCTGGCCTGGGCCCGAGATATTTAGATGACTTCGCCAGAGTGAGCAAATCGATCGGCTGATCGATTATCATTTTCTCCATCGCATAAACCAAAGGCTCCATCAGGTCCTCTTCTCCCACTCTAGCCCAGCGTTCCAAAGCCAGCAGCAGCTCCTCCCTGTCCAGCTCGGGCGCCGCCCTCTGCAACAGTCTCAGTACATGGGCGAATGCATTCCCAGAGGCCCCCATCGGAGACGCTTCAAAGTAAGTCGCCACTGCCACCTCATCCAGTGGGCTCGCCAAGGCAGTTTCCTTGGACATGACCGACACCACGTCCCAGGGCGCCACTGAGCTCAACTTCTCTGCCCCGACAGAGCTGCCCATCAGTCCACCAATCCCCTCCACCATCTGGAAGGGGATATTCCGAGATCTTCGCATAACCTCCGAGCTGAGGTCAGCGATGTAGTCCAGATCCACGTAGCCAGCATAAGGTGGCCGAATAGAGGAAAGTCGTGAGGACGGGCAAGGGCAGCTCTCTTATTCTCGATCGTTGCTTGCCAACCGCCGCCTCCCAGAACTCACGATCGGACATACCAGTCGCAGCCAAGGCGACGGCGATGTCACGGTCCGATCGACAGTCCGAGTGTATCATCATTTTCCGACAGACTTCTCGAAGGTCCTTCCAAAGCTCGTTCGAGCGTATCTTTAATTTTGCGCAGGACAGGAGCGCCGACCCGAAGAGCTGCGGCGTGAAGGCCTCCCAATGCTCCGGTATGCGACCGGCTATGATGGGAGTGAAAGGCTGCGTTAGGGAATTGGCAAGATCGCAAGATGCGTGCAAGATATTGGCTATGTGCTGAGGACTGAATTGATAATTCTGGCCGTTCAGAGTGAACTGATTGGTGATACGGCGGAGAAGTATCTAAGGTTGACCCTAGGACCTCACAAAAGCCGCTGAGCATCCCACCATCTGCGGCCCTTTCTCCGACCCATCGTGCAGCTTAGCCAGAGCATAGTAGGCGTTAACCAGCAAACCCTCCTCCTTCAGAGGGGGCCCTCTGTCGATAGCCTCGCAGATTGCACCAACAAGAGGTGAGCTCGACAGCCCCAGACGGCCAAGGGCGTACAGTTGGTTAACTAGGTTCTGAGATGGCAGGCCAAAGTGTTTCCAGCGGAAGATGCCACCGCCATTGCGGCTACGCTCGGGCTCTCAGGAGAGCACCATCTTCGCGTTGTCGTATATTTTCCACTGAGCTCTGACTAACTCTTCCCCTCCGCAAAGAGTCACCATAATCATTATCCCCGAAAACACGTCAAAGTGCATACCGAGAGTGAAGCTCCCTTGAGACTCACCGGAGTATCAGTATCACTCTCACTGTCCCCCATGGCCTTCATCAGCCTCTCTTCGATAATAGTCAAAGATCGACGAGGAATAGCTCGTCCAACCCGACCGAATGCACAGAGTATCTTGCAAGATACCTTCGCGCACAGCGAAGATTCTGAGTGAATCACCATGGACAGGCTTTGCGACTGGAAGGCCGAACTTCGATCGATTATCATCTCCGGTACTGCCTCCGACCAGAGTTCACTTTCCGAGTGGCAGTAGGGCGTAGTAGTGTGCTGATGAATGGTGGAGAGGGCGTGCAGGACCTGTTTACAACCACCACCATCAGCCTGCACCCTGCCGGAATCACCTCTTCCTCGAGCGATCATCGAAATGAGAGCCCCTAGTACCAAAATCATGCTGTTGTGGCGACGCTAGTGCTAGGCTTGAGTGATCTACCATTGCGGATTATCCACATTGGATACGTCATTGGGGCTAACCTCGTACGTATATTTGTACGTTACTAATACGTTAGTAATAGTATTACTGCAATACGTAGTACGTTATTAATATCAGTAGTGGTACATTGGCGTTACACGCCGCGGATTTTGACGCCAAGCGCGTGTTCGCGGAGTGATGGTTAACCCATCCATCTCCCCCCAATGCTAATGATAGTCGAGTACTATTATTTTCCCGGGAGAGGCTCGGCCTTGCTCAGGGCTAGGGGTAGACTGGAAGTCCTCTACGACCTTCCGTTCAACCTCGTCCTCAGCAGCAAACTCAGGAGCCCACTACTGAGTTGCTCACATCATAGACGATGCCGACTGTGATTTCACGCTAGGAGACGGAGGTCCCCGGATCGATTCTCAGTAGAGGTGTTTCTAACGTCGTTTCTTACATTGGCGATCTCATGTGCTTGGTAGTTCTTCAGATTGACGAGGGCTGTGGCGGCCATGGGCGGAAGGATCGTACGGCAGTCGATTTGAGACTCTGAGGAGCTGTTCACTGGCGCTGCGACTGCTTTGCTGAACAAAAGAAATCCCCTCACCAGGGATCGAACCCGCGGCCACCTACCTCAACGCCCCGGCTACGGCTGATACTTCCAACGGGCTAAACTCATGAGCCGCAAGCTGAAACAAGCAGTTCTCCCACCTAACCTCTTCCGTATCTACCCCGCTTCAACCTAAGATACTCACCATCTTCGGCAACAGCCGTTTAACCAGCCTATCCCAAATAACAGGAGCGTCCCAGATCTGCAGCTTTGCGTATGCGTGCAAAATATTGGCAACATGCTGCGGCTTCATTCCTTCGCCCAACAACCGACCATCCAGTTCCCTCCCGATCACTCGGAACCTGTCGTCCAACAGTTCCCCTCCCCCTCGATAAACCCTCCTAGTACACGTCGAGATCCCTAATGTCCATCTTGGCGTATCCATGAGCTATGTTGGATATTGACAGCTCAGTAAAGGTCGACTCGCACCGCAAGATACGCTCTGAGGGGACACTGTCCCTCACCCGTCCTGGCGACACCCCCTCACCTCCAAGGACGGCGAAGAGCCGATCATCCCGTATCCCCATTTTAGCATAAGCGTTAACAAAACCGCGCGATATCCTTCTCGGTCATACCATCTCCTCGCCAACTCGTAACTATCTCGCTGCAGACCCGAAAGAGAGCGTCATCGCCCAGCTTCAGGCGGGCATAGGCGTTCACCAGCAAGCCCAGTTCGTTCCACTGAAAGGCTTCCTTCTCCTCAGCGACCTTCTCCGTCACAGCAGCGATGAGGTCTCCGTTGAGGCTCTCCAGCTGTACCCGCGCTAAGGCGTTCATCACCACAGCCACATTGGCCGGCGCCATTATGTTCATCAGAAACAGCGCTCGATTCTGGAGGGATTTCCATATCTTGCCGTCGACAACTTTGTTCCGAGCCGCTGCTGAGAAGGCTCCGCAGAGATCACTAGGATTCATCGACCCGAAATCTCGCACCTGACAGGAACAGCTCGGCGGCTGGCGAGTGAGCAGCAGAGAGGGCCGGCATCAGACAACTCAAGAACGAACTAGAAAAGCCTGGCAGGGCCTTCCCTGACCTCTTTACGACACCAGCTTCGAGATGCTTCTTCGGGAGAAGCATTTTCGGGTGGGGGAAATCGTCTCTTCGCTCTGAGCCTCGGTCGCTATGTGAGAAGACCGTGTGAAACCTCCAAGACTGGATATCAGAATACCGGAAGCAGCCTCGGCCAGGTATGCCCCGGAAATGTGGTTTCTCGAAAACAAGGAAATACGGCGCTGTGAAATTGTCAAAAAATGCTCGTGGTTTCCGATGGTTATGCGGCATGACGCACTTTCTCGCGATATACTCGCAAACCCACTACGATTTCTTCCCTCTATCATTCTCTCTGGCGATGACGTACGCCGCGAGACCCGTCCTTCTCGGGACTCGCGTGACACGCTGGGTGACGTTGTACCAGCGACCACAAAGTCGAGATGAAATCGGAGGGTTAACAGGCAAGCATCGATGCCGCACGCCACGTTAACCGGAATTGTCTTTATCACGTCGTCCCACCAGCATACAATCTACGATCAGCGTTTCGCTTCTTCGCTGATTCGCGACACGACTGAGATCTTACCGGCAATCCCTTCAACCTTCGATTGTCCCTCTCCTTGACGATCTCCTCGGCAACCTTCTGCCGCCGCCTGCTGGTCATGAACCCTCCGGTGGTGTCTTGCACATTCGTGTACATCGTGGACGAGCTGCTGCCGAAGCATCTACGACCAGCTCTTCTCAACGGCGGCGAGAACATCTACAAAAACAACAGCCGGCGTATCTTACAACTTGAACTCAACTCGAGTCAACCTAAGATCCGCGCCCTCCATAAAGAAGAACGGCGGGCTCTCTGCAGCCGGCCTCAGAACCTTCCGTGCGAAGACTTCGATGATGAGACAAACTGATGGTGAATGCATACATATAACGACAGTTGATGTCTGGGAAAATTTAATCGCTCCATTCACGTCGACGCCGATAAAAATCTCCACCGAGCGGCAAAGACGTTACGGGAGCGATTATAGATGACAATGATTCTGTTGAAGATCGATCTGGCGGGCGACTTCCTCTGTCAGCTGCTCGTCCAGCAATTGGCTGATCTCGGCAGCTTTGGCAGGGCAATCGCAGGCAAACATAAAATCGACCACCCAGCAAGGTTGACCCTCCTCCGGGCCGACGATATGGTCGCCAGATGAGACCATTGGGATACAATACTTCATTTCACAGCCGTCCACGCTCTGCCACTTGTCCAAAAAATCGAAGTTGTACAGCGTACCGCTCTTAGGCGAGTTGATGTTGCCAAACCCAATCACCGAAAGGTTCCTTTGGTAAGGGCGCGAGGGCAAACCAACCGCCAAGAGCATGACTTCAACGCTCAGCTCGACACCACTGGTGACTTTGTGACACAGATGGACCGGCCCGCCTCCCATACGGGCGTTCACTTCTATTAGACGAGGGCCACGAGAAGTGTACTTGGCCTCAACGTGGAAGACACCCGAGTCGAACCCTAAGGCCTTCACAGAGCTGACGGCGAGGTCCACCAGCTCGTCGCAGCGATCGCGAGGAAGGGCGCTCGGGAGGACACCCCAGGTCTCGGAAAAATAGGGCTCCTTAGTAGGAGCGTTGTCGGTAACAGCGGCGAATGTGCAGCCCAGACCAGGACTCAGCACGACATCAACATCGACCTCCTGACCGTCAAGATACTCCTCGAGCATGACCACGGTAGAAATGCGACCAGAAGCAGCAACAGCGTCCTGAACAACCAACGGTTCCAGTCGTAAGGGCGAATCCAATCTCACCGTGTCGCTGTGCTCATTCCTCCTCTCAAGCGCGCCAGAACTGACAACCAGCTCACTCAGGAGCTGCTGGGTCTCGCGGTATACCGACAAAAGCTCTTCGTGAGAGTTTACCTGAGGGTGGGTTGAACGGTCGCCGAACGTGGAAGGCCACACACTTACCTTCTTCACGCCCAGAGACGCTGCTCCGGAAACAGGTTTCATGACTGCTGGGTATCCAACAACAGCAGCAGCGGCCTCGATTTCCTCCTCCGAGGATATCAAAACGTGCTGAGAAGACCACGCTTCGACCTAAGATTCACATCGAGCAACCGTCCCTACTGTAGTCCTCGGTAAGCCGTGGTTCTCCAAGGCTTCCCTTGTCTTGTACTTGTCTCTTGCAGCCTCTACGACATGCAGGCCGGGGCCAGGCAAGCCGAGCGCTTCAGTGAGGCGGGCCACCATAGGAACAGCCAACTCGATAACCGTACAGATACCGTCAATGGCAATCCCCAGTGGTGATCTCGAAGTTCCGAAGTGCTTCAATGCTCGCTTCAAAAATGGCGTCGGCGTCTTGACTCATGTCCAGACCGATGAAGTGACTTATGACACCCTCCGAGGCGAGGCTGGCCGCCCAGGAGCAAGGTGAGTCGATGATGACCGCCTTCACGCCCAGTTCGTTCGCCTTCTCGTAGATGAACCTCTTGCCTGGGTAACCAGCGTTGAAAAAGACGATGCAGGTGCCGGCGAGGAGCGACTCTCTGAGCGTCTGCCCTTGAGAGCTGTCAGCCGTGAGGTCCTCCCAAGAGACCTCGTTGGCGTTGAGGACGTGACTGTGTAAAACGTGCTCGACACTCTTGGGGGCCTTGGGCTTGGTGACAGCACTACTACGGGGAGACCTGACAGACGAGGCATGGGAGCTTGGAGGAGCATGGGTGAGCTTACAGCGACAAAATAGATAGATCGTCCTGACTGGATTCGCCGGCCATAGTGGATCGACTCGCGGAGGCGTAGACGTTGTTAGTCTTCATCCCCTCACCAGTACGGGTGGGCATAACAGCGCTGACAGCGGCAGCAGGCATCGAGGAGGAGGAGGAGGCCAGGCGAAGGCCTACGAATAAACAAGCTGCGTAGAAGGAGGTCCATTCTTGGTCCGTTAACAGTACGCATGCTCACCGGAAAGGATTCGTTGGCAGAAGCGCACGCCCGAAAGTTGCGCGTGCGGCTTCGATGCTTACTATTTTATTGGAGGTTTCTCACTGGTGAAACTCGGCCAACACGGGAGTGTGGGATTGGCATCATCACTTTGTGTGACAGCTGTGGCCGAAGCGGCTACTAACTTCGCACAGAGAGAAGTATGAATGCGGGGATTGAGTACGCTCAGCAGGTGTGCTAAGACTCTTAGCCTAAGACGTCTCCCCGCTCGCTCACATCTCCCGGGCTGGGAGGGAAGAGTTCATCCTGCACACCAACAGATATACCGCAGTTCTTGTGGGAGCCACAGTAACCTCTATGTGTAGCCTGCTATTGTTCTTCTAGTTGAAGCCGTGGAGCCTGTGCGTGCATTCGGCCTATGCTGCGCGTGCGTAGATTGTTTTGCGTGCACATTCCCTCTGTCCCGCAACACTAGGCGTACTTACAATGACAATTTTTCCTACAACGTTGCACAGGGAGAGTTAAGAAAAGATACTTAGTGTTTGGCCCAGACTGTATCATTTTGCTGCTCTTCCGTCCGTGCCTCCTCGTGTTGGACACGAGTTGGGGATGGAGTGGTACTGTGAGGAGACCGGCAGATTGAGAACGCAACACCCGGGCATAGCCATCTGGGATCTCATCTTCCATTGTTTGTCTCACTGTCATCCGCTACCTAGCTCCAGCGTAGCTTCTTATCGGAACAGGTTAGGTGAAAGGTGTCAGCTCTTCTCAAGCTGCTCATCGAGAACTCAACACCCGGCCTTAGCCGTTTGGTATCCGATATTCGACCTATCGCCTTTTCATCATCAACGATTTAGCGTCAACGTAGCCTCTTGTCGAAGCATAAGTATTTCAGTATCATATACAAGATGCCAGCAGCCACACAAGCATCGAGGAGACCTAGAGGAGTCCTGCTGGGGTGAGTCCAGGAGCGGGGCGAAGTTGGCAAGGTTACGGACACAGCCCCTCATCGATAAATGCGAAACTCAGAGTCGATTCTGGAATTGATTTTTCGCGTAGAACGTATTTCCAGAATCGATTTCGGGTTTCAGAATTGAACATGCCCAGATAAAATCTCATACGTTGCATCGCTATGCGGAGTAGGCAGCCACTGCTTACTCGACGCGCAACGTCCTCGTCGTAGTGCCTCCCTTTCGTACGGGGCCTAGTGGCGTCATTCACTATGCCCTTGGAGCCCATAGGCTGCAGCCCTGAGCAGCCCCTCTTCAGCGGGGAACCGGTTTCTTTGAGAAGCTTTACCACTACGATCGAGCGAGTCGGTCCCTTTCAATGGCGGTTTCTTCAGATTCTTCTTCCCTTGCTGCGGCGGCGGCAGTGCCCTCAGTAGACTCTGTCAGTGTGATGGCATATACATCAGCCTGGCACCATACTTCATACCGGGGATATCATTACGGAAAGGGGTAGTAGTGCTGATTTTAGTACCACACCATTCGTTATTATTCTTTCAATACGACCATGAGGACTGCTGCCCGCTTGCATTCAACCACGGAATACTAGAGGGCATACCATGCCGCATGTACGGGTCATCGGATCGCCTGAGGGAGGCCCTCGGTCAGCCTCGCATCGGCCAGCTTGTTCGTGATTTGAGCCGTCAAAGTCGCTGGCGACGGCTGGCGCGAAGAAATTGGTGATAAGTCTGCTTTCTGATAACGAACTGTCTGCTCAGCAGTCCGAGGGAGGTGGTCAGAACTGCTAGTGCTTCTTCAACGTTTTGTCCCTTCGGTCCACCGAGGTGTTTGTACCTGTCCGTGGGCCCTCGTCCACTGGTTTGCTCGCTGCATAGCCGTGGGATTTGGGGGAAATTTGGTATCGTATTTTCAGTATCTCATCTCCCTCGTCGCGGACGTCTTTGCCATAATACTCGTAGCCAGCTGGGCCATTGGCGGAGTGCCGGGCATCGTCACCAAACCCTACCTCCACCAGAGTATAGGGTATGTCGTTCTAATGACAGCAGTGGTAGTAGCGGGAACCATCGAGTTAGGGTCATTCTAGAATAGACCATTCTCTGCATGCTTGTATGGGACCTCGATAGTGATCACCGCTGCCGAAATTGCGCGGTTTTTGTGGATTCTGAGGGCTTATTAATTCACGTTGATGAGAGGAATAGGAAGAGACCCTCTTCGAAGCCGTCATCATCACCTCCTGACCCTCCCAGGTGATACTGGGTCTGAGCGGCTATCGGCGGCGGAAGTCCACCTTGGGCTGCTCACTGATACGGGTCTACGCCTCCATCAAGGGCCTGCTGTATAGTGTAATAATAGGGGATGCCACTCGCTGGAGGGATGTGTTTTGAACGGTGCAACGGGTCGAAAGGGAGGGTCCATCTGAGGCTGCTGATGCTGATGGCAAACTCATGCAGTCAGACTCGGTGCTTCGAAAAAACCGCGAGAGAATTTGCTTTGTCACTTGTGAGCGCATTTTCTGGCCCCGTTGACTCCAAAATCTTCAGTTGCTGAGCAGTCGCCGGGAATTTCTCATCGCCACTCTGTACCGCCTGAGTGCGGCTGATCTGATTCAATATCGTTTCCTTGAGTTCGGGAGAAGAATCTGCTTCCTCAAATTACCTTTAAGTAAAGCTGGAATGAAGGCTTAGGGAGGGTTCCCGTGCGTAGGTGACTTTCAAGTCCAACGCCGAAATCCGGCTTAGTCGGACTAACATCGATGTGTCCTGTTTCGATGGTGATGAGCTGGGCCAGGGGCCTTCGTCATGGTCAGACTCTGAAAACTCCTAAATCCGCTGGGGAACGGAGCACTCCCCAATACTGCAGAGGCCCGGTCATCATCACTAACTTCAGTTACGAGTCGTCCTCGCCCCTCTAGCGCTAGGACTCAACACTTTCGGCGGCAGCTGGACGGTCTGCTGTAGGTCGCCCGTACCACTCCTCTCCCTCATCGCCCGGGATTAGGTTCCGGTCTGGAGCTGAGTTCGAGCGCTATCTTTTCCGTCGTGTGGCTGCTCGTTGACATGTACATGCTCTGGGTGAGTATTTTCTCTTCTCGGTCGTCGTCATTTTTTGCGCTTCTCAGATTGTTTGGAGTTTCCTTGTAGTCTGTCAGTATCGCCATTCGCTGAGACTCCAGCGACGCTCGACGGATCCCGAAGGTAATTTCGTGGCGCGCGGTCAAATCCGCGAGATTCTCTCTCAGGTTCGGATCTTGAACGCATGTTAATATTAGAGTGAACAGTCCATCTGTCATTTTTAACCAGTTTCAATCGATATCAGAAGTTGAGCTCTTGATGCTTCGCTCCGCTCGAAAACCGTTGCACGATTTGCATTTTTAGTAGTTTCTAATGGCCCTAGCATCATCATCACCACTACAGGAGCGTGCCTGTGTTAACTTGGCAGCGATATCGTTGTGGCGGCCCTTCCAGGACTCGAGTCGTCGATTGCTGGACCGAACGCCGTACGCTCTCTCCATTCTGGAGTACTGCAAAGTCTCGCCCGGTCGTCATTGTATCACTCGGACGTTGGCCAAGGGCTGCATCCAGGACCTGGATTCTTCTGTGTGCGTTACGAAAGATTCCCAGCATCTTGTCATAGTGGACTCGGTGCGGTTGGAAATAAGAGAGGTGCCGTTGAAGGCCATGGATTCTGGTGAGGTTCACGTGACGCGTATCCGAAGGTTGAGCGGGGAAGATACGAATGAGGTCGCAACGAGTACCATAGAGGAGTGGCGAGAGAGTCGACTTATCAGCAAGTTGACTTCAATGTGCTTTTCCATTTGTATAGACCAGAGCCTCAACGAAGTTCTGATAACACACCCTCGGGGAGTCACAGAGCAAGAACAAAGGGAGAGGATCATCGCCGTATCTTTGGTCGACCCTGGCAGCACACAAGTTTTGGATACTACCAGGCTTAACCTTGGATACTGCATTCCAGCCATCAAGTACTCCTCTAAGACGGGTTTTATTTACATCTTAGATCACGAGAATTCGTCTCTCCTCTGTACTCCGGCGGGCTGGCAAGGAGCTGCGGTTGCTGTCAGTGCGGTCAATGTATCGGTCGAAGATCGGCGAGTTTGTACTGCGGTTGTCTCTCCCGGAGGACTTCGACGTTTTCACCGATAAAGAGGGGCGGGAGTGCATCGTTGTGGCCGACACTGACAACAAGAGGCTAATTTTGTGGCGCGGTGACGATCCTGTTGGTGAGGATTTGACTGGCCGAATGCGTGGCGAACCGATTTCCGTGGAAGTTGACACCAGTCGACGGTTCGGCGCTGGTCGGGGGCCTCGGGCTTACTTTGGTATGCTGCCGAACAACACCCTCTGTGAGCTCGATCTGGACGCGACTGAGGCGACTCCGGTAGAGAGGATGGGCGGTGTTATACCGCTTGATATTGCTGTTGATAAACACAGCGGTCGGATGTTTGTTGCTGATGACGTTACTAAGAGTATTGTAGAGGTTGAGTGCACGGAGGAGTGACGGTTTGCTCGACGATTCTGTTGCGTTGTGAAGTTGTACGGGTTATGGAGGGAGCACACATTACGACCTTTTGTTGCTTCGGGAATGGGTCTACTAGTGCTGGGTGAGATCATAAACCCATACCATCTCTTTGCGAACTTACACGATTGCCTAGGGTGCTGTTGTGTGGGTATTAATGGCCTACAGAGTCTACGTCGGATGAGTGCTTCATCACGGAACCTGAGAGGAACTACGCGTTTCGCTTGCGGTCGTCCCGTCGAGTCGCTGACCAGTCATAGTAGTCAACTAAACCACTACGACGATCCGCGACATGTTCTTGGTGTTCCAGTATGCCTAGGAGGAACCATATACCAGTCCACTACTGGGCACTACTTCGATTGTCCTCCGCTGGCTGTTGGCATTTTCGTTCAGTCGCCGGACGTTAGCCATACATCTCGTAGTTCACGGTTACGTGTCCGGTCATGGAGGCATCTGGTCATATCCTAGTTCACCAGGCATAGTCGTCTAGCCTTCCGATCAGACAGCCCGCAAGCGATCACTCATTCCAGCGGCTCGTGGACCCGCTAGTGAAAGTCTTGAGCTCTTCTCCTCTCATTTTCGCTGCCACACTGCCTCGCCTTCGACGCAATAGGTCGTAGTACAACCGATAGCCACTTACAGTATATCCACCTCAAGTCCATGATCGTCCGACGGGCTGCTGCCATCCAGCATCTCCCTAGCGTGTCCTATGCCCTGGTATGCAGCAGATCCTTCAGAGTGCGAGGCCGAGTTAAGAGAGGGGAGCTCATCGAGAACATCCCTATCGAAAGGCTCGATGCTGATGGTACGCTGCAGCCGGCAGGTGGCTTCGCGTATCATCGACCTCGTCAGGCAACGGCAGAACTACTCTGGAATGGAACAGGTTCAGAGGATGCTCGTTCAACGACACCGAGCTAGTCGTCCCGGGTGCTCTCCCAGGCGAGACGGTCACGGTGAAGATTGGCGGAGTGAGGGAAGGGGGGCGTCGATGTCGATGCTTCTTTCGGTTTCGTCCTAGCGCTCACAGCCAGTCGTCTGCGACAGGTTATCGAGTCTTCTAGAGTTTGCTTTCTAGAGTTGGTCTCGCTACCCATAGTTTTCTCATACGAGGCTGACTTCATAACTCGTCCATTGTGTCGATGACGTCCAGCGTAGTGCTAGACCTGGCGTAGGAGTAAAGACCCGTATCCTGGCAAACCCGACAGATCTCTTGTATCGCCACGACTGCTTCCATCTGCATGGATTGCTCTGTGTCACGGGGCATCGCCGCTGTTATGGTGGCAGGTGCGTGGTAACGGGAAGAAGTATAATGAAGTCTTCGTGCATGTCTTCGCGAGGAGGAACTACGCTGTTGAGCCTGGCAGCTTCGGTGAGGGTATCTTCGATCCCTGCATCATGCACGCTTCAACCTAGGATATGGCGTACCGATTCCGTCTCCTTTTTCTTGCATGGTCACTCGCTTTCGTCAGTGGGGGTCATTGGGAGAGGCCAAGTGACAACAACAGCCCAACCATCTCTGGCAGGTTCGCCGACCCTTTGGATGAACAGTACAGAAATACTGGACTATCACAAGGACTCGCCGTATGAACTACCCGAAGAACAGGTCGGTCTTCCGGCGACAGATGCGCTGTCTCGTTGTGGGAAATATAGAGAGAGTAGGTAGAGTGAGAGAGTTGGGGTTGATGATGGAACCTTGGTTTGGTGAACCTAGTGAACAGACAGTTCGATTGTGTCATGCTGGTTGTGAGATGGTAGCTGATCGGTGGTCGTAGGTTTGTGCGCTCTTCGATAAGCGTCACGATGAGCTCAGTTGCAGCGGCTGCCAAATACCCCACCTGCAGTATCAAAGGTCGGTCCATGTCTTTCACGGAAGAGGTTGCGAAGATGCTCGTGTAGGCAACTCCTGTGGAAGCGGAAATTGCTATCGGAGATTATCCCGCACGAGTTCGAAAGCAAGCAGGACAACGACAGACTGATCCCGATCGTCGCCAGCGGCCTCGAGCCCTACAAGGAGCATCGGACCTGTAGGGGTCCTCGCTCATTCGCATGCAGCAGTGGCAGTCGAGCGTCGTCAGATTCGCAGATCATGCACTCGCCGGATAAGTGGGATCCACCGATCATCGGCCATTACGCGAGAAAGGCCAACGCCCCCGGGGAGAGGAGGGAAATGTGAGACGACGGGCGTAGTCGTTCTGACGGCGGCAGCAACGGCGACACGGCATGCTCGGACCGCGTTCAATGAGGAAGAGCTGCTGTAACGTCTCGCTAAGAAGGGCTCGTCACAGGCTCGGGGAGCCCCCTTCAGTGACGGTCGTGAGTCGGAGTCTTCTTGCAACCACGTTAACTTGGACTGATTCCGCAAGATCGCTAAAGGAAGACGCTCTCTCTGATTACCAAAGAACTCGAAAGAATGGCAGAGGTGCACTTCCCATGCGGCTCCGCTGCTCAGTATCGCAACGGGTGGGCGGTGTCCCCGTAAGGAGCCTCCAGCTTCCGAAGCAGAGAGGGTGATCATGGAAGTGCTCGCCGAACAGTACGCAGTGGATCGGGAATATTACAGCGCGTAAGGGGAAGAGCGGCTATCGAGGGAAGGCTGTGGGAGGGTTGTGGCGGTCAGTTACGATTTTTGGAGGCATCGGGGCAACTTGATGGGAGTCAACTTCCACACTGGAAAGGATATCCACGGCAGACGGCACATGTTAGTGAACTTACTCCTCACAATGGAGCTCGATGAGGCGAGGCTGCGGCCCTTAGTGGACGCTTTGAAACAGGTGGGTGCTGAGGTTAGGCGCTGTCCCTTCCGCTGTGGGAGACGACTCAAACGCAGAAATTACGCAATACTCGGTCATTGAAGGCCATCATCCATTCACCTCCCGCCAGATAGATATCTCCGACGTAGCGCGTGGTTGTTGTGGACCATTGTGGATGAGATAGGATCTCTTGCTAGTCGCCTCATTAAGGAGAAGTTCACCACGTCGGGTGCTTCCTGAGGGTTATTTTCCGGCTATGCCGTTGTTGTTGTTGATTACCCTTGCCTCCTCGGCCATCTACTGTGATGGGGCTGTTGTCAGGTACCTCAAGTACACGCCATAGTAGCTAACAGAGTCGACAAGGTCTACTACCCGGGATTCAATATCAAGTCGGATGAGCGGCATCAACTGGTGGGCAGCTATCGTCTATATCGGGTTGAATGATGATGAGTATTCCGGTGGACGCGCTCCACAGAGACATGAGCCCTTCTACTGGCCACCTCTGATGAGCTCGAGTGGACTCAAGCATCGTTCAATGCATCGGACCCGTCGAAAGACATCTAGTGTTCCTTCTCACATGATACTCGCCATAGTCGCAACAACAATAGACGGGAGCTCGGGGGCAGGGAATGTGACGAACTTAATTGAATGAATCGCCTTGTGTGTGGGAGTCGACCTCAACGATGAGGGTCGCCTCGTAGGAGTGTCACCTCCCCGGCTGATCGATTCGCCACACGAGCTCTCTTCCTAATGATACGCGAGGTCCCGGACGGAAGGCTGGGATCTTACGTGTGAGGACTTTCTCGCTATCGATGGTATGGGGTCTTGCTCATCCTTCAACTCGTTTTCTTTCAGCTCCTGTATGGCGATGAGGCCTACGTTCCCCACACCCTCACCGTGGGCCCGAGCAGCGAGAAGATTCCGATCAAGCTCGGCGTGGGTGATGTCCTTTGGCCGAACACTACAATACACAAGGAGATTCTCGATACCGTCGCGGCGTTCGCGCGACCAGAGAAGGGTAGCTGGTCGCGAGGGAAGGGAGTTTGGGCAGCCCTTTCCCTTAGACGATGTCGTGTGGGACCTCTGGGCCGCCAATGGTGCAACAACACTGACGTTAGCGGACAAGTGTCGGCATATAGTGGCTCTTGATGCCTCTCGGACACGGTATGAATTTCGTGGCGCGCGGTCATGGATGGTTCTCTCGTTCAGGGTCAATGGGCTGAAGGAGAATCTCAAACTTAACCCGGAGTTAGCAGCCAACGTCACTCCTGTCTTGGCGAACAT
The DNA here is from genome assembly GCA_013115135.1 of Perkinsus olseni. Lineage (NCBI taxonomy): Eukaryota > Perkinsozoa > Perkinsida > Perkinsidae > Perkinsus > Perkinsus olseni. Next base: position 53,885 of record JABANP010000178.1, on the reverse strand, counting down.
CTATCGAGAAGAGACTCTTGTGTGAGTTCCGTTGACTCCCGTCCACCGCCATGCGTCTCCTACCGTAAATCGCCCAACTCCCATCTGCCGTCGCCTATGGCCGAGGCTCCTCGATTGACTGTTCTTAAGCAGGGAGGCCGTTGAAAAGCAGCTGACTCAGTCAGCCTGACTGAGTAGAGTAGTCGAGTTTTTGTCCTTTTTCAACCCAATTTCGCTGCCGCCGGCTGGAGACCACCAACGGTCCAATTTCGACTTCAACTCATTTTCCATCGGATCTCCAATTCGCCCGATAGCCATAGCCGCCCATTCGTTATCAGGTACCTTTCGGGTCACATCCATCGCAACCGCGCCCTGCAGCTGTTAGAGTCGGCTTATAGCAGCCTGGAGGCGGCTAGAGCGCTGAGAGGCCTCGGCGTCGTGCAGGGCATTAACAGAACGAAGAGCTTGGTAAGCCTGCTGCTGGTCGGTGAATCACACTGAGGGCATCGAGTTCAGGAGAGGAAGCACGCGAAGCAGTTCACGGAGTTGCCGGCGGAGGTCTCGGAGGTCCTCAAGGCCGAGGCCAAGCTCGCTCTGGCCGAGGGCACCGCGGAGGGAGATAACAGATTCAACCTCCTCGTGAAGTGCGTGGGTACGGTGAGAGTACCTTCCATCGCTGAGCTCTGCGACAGCTGTCGCAAGATTCTAGTGGCGAACTGCAGAATAATAAAACAGAAATATTTATAGATTTTGAATCTACATAAAATTCTCTATCATAGGGCACTCTGAATTTTCTGCGTCTTGATTGGGCACTTCATCGCAAAGATCGGTCACCCGTGACAGGCATATGCGGTCGACGAGGACTGTTGAAGGGTTGCAGCCGTTGCTGCCGATCAAGCAACCTTGGATGGTCGAGCTTACGCCGCAGATGCAACGCAGCATCACAGCAGCGTGAGCTGACCAGCTGATGGATGGACTTCAGTTGAGGTCATCTTTGCAGATATCAGAAGGTCCGTTTTCGGATCGACCGCGGGGAGGCGGCTGACGGCGTCGTGCACACGCCTGAGGAGGCTGAGAGGGAATCTGAGTTAATCGACGCGGCGTACATGTGGCTGATGAATAAAGTGGGGCGTTGTGGGGCTTCTGGTGGACTCGGAGGGTTACTCTCAGGGGAAGCCGACGAGGGTTGAGCAACAGCTTGCCAAGGCAGAAGAGAGGAGACTTTCCGCCAGCGTCGAGCCTGTCGAGAGAGCTCCCGCCTTGCCGGGTGCGGGTCGGCCTTATTACAGTTGGGAGACTCTCGACAAAGCTAAGGAGAAGGAAGAGGCGCCTGACACCGCAGTGAGAGTTCCAAGTTCGGCGCTCACGTGGAAAATGGATTTTTGCTAGGAACACTTCGATACGTATAAGGACGCCATTGAGCAGCTCGATGAGGATGGCCCTGTTTTCGAAATCACCCCTGCAGCGACTTGCCCGCTTCAGTCCAGCAGCGGCGCGGAGGAAGACTCTCAGTGAGCAGCAGCACCGCTCCGCTGCAGTTCATCTCCGCCCTCATGCCAGGCGTGAGCTAATCAAGGCACGGACGGAGGAGTGGCGGGCATCGACTTTGCCGTCTCCTGACGTCGTTGTGATCAGCTTCCCTCCCAAGTCCAAGAAGAGGTCGGTTCTCTAGTGTTGTGGCCCCATGCTTCATGCCGAGAGCTGATGTACTCCTCAGCGAGAAGGAGGGGAGTCTGCCGAAGCTCTTTCGGCGGTGGTTGAGGGCCTCAGCTGTCAAGCGTGTCGTCGCTGTCTTCACCGACCCGAGAGGCCTGTCCAAGGACGTCGGGTGGGTAGCAGCTCGGCATCCATCATCCAGCGAGCGTACTTTGAGGACTTCTTGCTCTCGTCCTGCATTCGCCTTCCTCTTCCAGACTGGAACGGCTCGGAGCGGATTACATTTCAATGGAATACACCATAATGTTGCTTAGAGGTTGAACTTAACATGATTACTATTTATCAGTAGTTTTGTTACGGTATAGAAGCATAGCAATTATGTAGTTCGATGAAGGGTTTCGTTTTATCGATGTAGAATCCGCTCGATCTCGCCTCGAGTTTCACGCGTTGCTTTTAGCGTTGTTGGCGGGGTCGTGGTAGTCGGCGTTTTAACGCTATAGAAAATCATACATTAACTAGTGTGGTGCATTTATGAGCTATAGATTGATACAAATGATAATGGTATGAAATATTAGGTATCAAAAATGTTGTATTACATCGATTCAGTATCCGATGCGTTATGGCAGGCATTTGAAGCAGCTCGGATACTCGCCTGACGATATCAAAGTGATCGATGCCCAACCCGGGACGATGGAGGTGACCGGCTCCTGATCAGCCGAATGAGTTGCTATGTGCGTTGCAGGTCGTAGTGATAGTCGAGCTGAATCTCAAGGGCGTCCGACGAGAGACGCCCAAAGCTGCTCCGATCGCCGGCCATAACGAGATTGGAGATGATGCTGAGTCGCCGTCCTTTGTTGCCGAGCTGACGTCAGACCATGCCGTTTCTTAGTGTGTCCGTTTCCTGTGTGGTTCCCGTTGTACTTGGGTTCTGTAATCTTGGCAGGGCGTAACGCTAAACCTCTGTTGCCATGGGAGGTTGAGATCGAGAAGCGCGAAGACTCTATGCGGCTGTTCGAATGGTTCTCGACTATTGCTCTCGAGCAATAGTCAAATAGTGCGGTACTGACCATACCTTCCCCTGAAAGGAGAATGAAAAGCTTGGCTGAAAGCCCTCCCTCTAACAGCTGGTCGAAGCGAGTGCTCCACGTTGAACGCGCGGCATTATCTACGCAGCATAATCCTCAGTGAACCAACGACCTGAATTATGAATAATAAACGATGAGAACGCGACGCGTGATTCGTTTTTACGAGAACGTAAACGAGCCAAATCCAGAGGGTTAGCCCCGGGGGTGCCTTACAGCCGCTGATAACCGGATGAGACTGGATCATCGTCTCTCAATCATTTAACGACGAATTCTTAGGGCGACCTCTAGCCGAGTTCAGGCCGTCTCGCGTGGGCTGCCCACGGGAAGTTCCCATGCTCGTCTGTGGATTCGCGGGGAACGTCACGGCAGCTAGCAGTGCCGTTGTATTCGGAAGGGCTCCCAACCCCAGCCCATCTCTATAGATGCGGGGTGGTAAACTCGCCAGAGTGTGACTGCGGGGCGCCAGTAGGGAACACTAGGCACTACCTCCTCTCCTGTCCGCTCTAAGAGCAGGCTAGGAAGAGGGTTAAGGGTCGTGTCCCCTACCATCTATATAAATTAATTGTCGATTTGAAGCGACGCAAGTCCTTCAATCAACTATGTTCGGCCCTTATGCAGCATCTTGATGCTCGCAGGGGCTCATTGTAGTGCCGGGCAGGCATAACTTTTGTGTATCTTCCTTCGTTCGTCGAACGGCGTTCGGGGCTCACTATTGGATACTTGCAAAAAAACAGCAGCAGCTCGGACCAAAGCTGGACGCTCCTTGGGCGGACCTTGGGTTGACCTTGGGCGGAGCTCTCGATGGCAGCTGGGACAAAGACCGCGAGGATGAAGACGCAGAGGAATTCGGTCGAAGCCTTAGAGCAGGAAGACGTGATAATTAAATCATGTATTGCTCGTTATTAAGGGCAGTTTCAATCTGAGACACGTTGCGGAACTCAACATCATACAACCACTGGAGCGAGACTGAGTGGCTATGCTCAATATAGGAGCTGCCCTACGGGCGGTAAAAGCCTTCCAAAGGCGCATCTCTGATAGATGTGAAAGCAAAAGGAGTCTGAGCTCAGGCTCACGCTGCGTGAGTCACCCATTCTATCCAATATTTGAAAATATTATATCATCAGCGTTCGCAATCGCCGTTTCAGATGCTATTCCCCCACATGTATGGGGGAAGCTACCTTGTATCATGCCGCGACTATGAGAGATTAAAACGACTTCCTAGAGCGACATCGCAAACTATGGCGACGTGCGCGAACCTCTCTTCACGCATGTATGAAAGCTCCGTAAGGAATCAAGGCCAAACGCCCCAACAACCAACGAAGGTCAAAAACACTCTGATGATCAGAGTCTGATTCAGAATTATGAAAATGTAGTCGATCAGCGGATGAGAGTATCCTAGGAAAAAAAGGAAGCCCGTCACACGATATCGGACAATCGACATCCGTTCCGAACTACAGCTTGGTGAGAGCCCGGGCGCCCCCACCGATCACCACGTAGATCGTCTTCTCAGTGGCGACGACTACCTTCGAGAAGTCGGAAGGTCTCAGATATATCCACGGACAGACATACCTCACTTGGTAGAGAAACTGTTCCAAAGTCCCCTGTCCAGCTGGTTCTACAGCGTAGTGGAGATATTGGACACCAACATTGCGGCGAGAAAGCTTGTGGTGAAAGCGGGCAGTGCTACGCCCTTCACACTCAACTTGTACACCAGCCAATCCATTATCATATATGTTGTAGCTTATCCCGAGGTGGGGGAACACAGTTTCCTTGTAATCGTATTTACCGGGCGACAGATTGCGTCCCTCTCTTATGAATAACACGTGTTGGCCGCGGAGGTTGACGACGAAAGAGTCCGCGCTCGTGTAGTTAAGAGTGGTCAGATCACCGGAGATGAAGGTATCGCCAGGCTCGAGTACACCGGAATAGCGGAGAAAAGTTTCGAGGCGAGTGTGCAAACCATCATCAGCTTCCTCTCGATTCCCGAAGACAACGGTGTAGCTGAAACCCTCCACTGTACGGAGGGGATAGGGCCCGAGGGTTAGACCAGCACTCGGAGTTATATCGCCTCTACCACTCCTTGGATTGGGGACTACGACCGTCAATGAAACTTCACGATTCTCGTTCACATCGTAATGCATGCTGAACAAAGACTCGTTGTAGGCAAACCTACCGACATCTTGGCCCGAGCTAGTGATCAGTGCAACAGCGAACAGAAGCCAAGTCGCGATGGAGTTCATCATTAGGAAGGCGGAAATGCCGTGGTAGGAGCTGAAGTAGAGGAATCTCTCATCGAGAAGGGGATCAGACACCGGGAGAGTATTGGGAATCGATGACACAAAGTCGAAGTTATACAAACATTCCAAAGACTTCGAATGTCGAGGCACATGCGTAATAAACAAGGGATCACGATTCATGAGTCATGAGCAAATACACTCGGAGACATACTCGGGTCGGGCGAGTAGTTGATGATAACACCTCTGTTAACTGATAAGTCTAACACACGCTGTTGTACAAACATCTACTATCGCACCTACGCCCAGGTCGACGAGGTACCCAAGCGCACCATAGGTGAAGATCCCTAACAGACTCTCATTGTAATCGGTTGTCAGACTCGAGACACATAAGCTAAGCTTCAGTCTTCGGCGCCCGCCAAGCGCTGTCCACCCGCATGTGCCGAAGTCACAGGTCACGCAGTTGCAATTGACACAATGCGCCCGTTGTGCGCTATAGCAATGACTTGGTACTACACTAGAAGGCTATTGAAACAACCGTGACCGTTGCGACCGCGTATTACTAGTCTCAGGTGAGCTCTTTAAATCTTCTCCCATCCTGGCCTCGTACTAGCGTTGTGTGTGCGTACACGCTTGGGAGTCTTAGGGGCAACTACACGTTAGGAAGAGTGGTAATCATGCTCAGGCTCCTGAGTCAGCGTGGTCCGACCCGGGTTGAGCCAGTTTATTAAACTGGGTTAAACTGAGTTTAACGTGATTGGTGAGCTCTAAATTTTACGGTATAACGCTACGATTATTCTACACCTTTTAAATGCCTATTTCGGGGTCAGTAAGATCAATTTCGCAGGGCGAGCGAACACCCGCGCCAAGATATGCCTTAGTGAAATCAATTTCGCAAGCGCGCGCGATAGTACAATCAATTTCGCCAGTGCGCGCTATAGTACAATCAATTTCGCCGGCATCCTCGAAGTAAGTCCAATTTCGACGAAATGCGGAAATCAATTTCGCCGGAAGTACATTCAATTTCGCTGCAGTGACGAATTCTGACGTCCGACTGTTGTAGGCTGGCCGTTTCGCCTATCATAATGCCAAATCCTAGTCACAAATCTGATTATGAGAGCTGCCGTACTGGCAGGAGGTACTCTGCTTCATCCCACCGCCTCTCCGGGAGAGGCTCTCCCGCCACTCATGGCCATGCATCTCGCGTGCCGACTAAATTGCTCTGGGGTTTTACTAATTTGGTTTGGGCTTTATTGAATTACTCTGGAGTTTTACTAATTTGGTCTGGGGTTTTACTAGGTAGGTCTGGAAATGGTGTAGTTGTTGGATCTAGGGTGAACGTATGTTCAATAGCATGGCGGGGAATGCACGTGTTCTCTGGGACGAACGTAGTACGTTCAACGTACGTACCACCAGCAAAGGCGCACAAAGAGCAAGGTGAGTACGTAGTAGCAATGAAAGTTGTTGTCGCCATAGTGCAGCCCGTTGCGAGTTTTGACCCGAATTCAAAGCGAATATTCTTCCTGAGGATTGTTCTCTCCTCAGTTCTGTACCAGTGGCAACTGTACCGAGGGACACTGTACCAGTGGCAACTGTACCAAAGGGACACTGTACCAGTGGCAACTGTACCAAGGGACACTGTACCAGTGGCAACTGTACCAAAAGACACTGTGCGAGGAGCAACTGTATCAGGTTGACAAGAGATGATAATAAAAACCATGTACCAGTTTGGCTCTGTATTACAGAGTCGGTAAGAGTAAGATAGTCAGAATAACTTCTCGTACGACGGGCAACTGCAAGGTCTCGAGACCACAGACGAGTGGTTGAAGGTACATAGTGCTGATAATTGATCAGTGATGAAGCCAGTGAGCTCCGTAACGAGTCGTTACTAACGAGCGCCACGAGTTATATGGGTGGGGAGATCCTACAGCCCTTAGTAGGCGGTGGTCATCAAGTTGTAGGACCGCAGAACCTGCTTCTTAGAATCTAGTCAGTGAGGACTCTTCGTACGAGCCTCGTACTAGGAGACAATTTGTTATCATTGTCGACCTCCCGCGGCTGGAGTCGAACTCGGCCTGGAGAAGCGAAATTCTCTTCGGCCGCCCATTGAGCGGCGCCCAAGGAGCGCCACCGGTGGTGCTCTGGTAGTCACCTAGAACTTCATAACCTGCAGGCTTGGCTCCGAGTGGATGCACGCTAAGATCAGTCCGCGAGTGTCATCGTGGGCCTGGAACGATGCTGAACAAGTGCTGCTTTTCAAGGCTACAAGCCGTGTTCTGTAGTATCATTAGAGGCGAAAATCGTTGCTGAGGATCCTGTTCGCCGTTGCGTCTCGACGAACTACATCAACGTCGTGCCGTCTTCGACGACGAAAAGCTGTTGTGCGGAGAGCGCAAACCGACGGCATCTTCCGAGGGCCTTCGTCCGCCAGTCTTTCTACCCCGTGGAACTCGGGCGGCTTGCAGGGAGTCTTTGAGGCGATTCATTCCACGATGAAAACGTTCACCCACCCCACTAGCCAGAAATCCAAGTCGTTAAACTGCTTCAAGTTGAAGTCTCCATATCTGAACGAAGTTGTGCGCCGCGGTGGGGACATCTCCAATCGAGAGATGCTGCGGCGACTTGTGCGGGTAAATCGACAGTTTATCGTGTTGGCCCGTTATAAGCACTTCCAATTTATAATCTTCGCAGGAGCGTCAATGCCGAAGTAACGGAGTAGAGTAGGCAGACATACGGCCAACATGCGGGGAAGTTCGACAAGAGGAGCGAATTATGTCCATATCCATCTTTGCGCTGGAGACATCCAGAGGCGAGCGGTAAGTGGGTTCCCGTGGGACTCATAGCGCCAGGCCGGCTCGGCCAGCCAGCGAGGTCGTGACTGGTCCCGCTGTGCCGAGGGAGCTGGCCTAGTCCGTACATCCTCGAGGCTTCGCTGCAGCCATCGCTAGTCCACTGTTTCGATTTTTCCCGGCTCTGAACGAACATAACTTCGCCGAGGAGTCCGGCCGTTGTCATGTGTGCTCCCTTTGAACCGAGTCCCTCCTGATGGCGCTCGTGGTTCTCCTTCGAGGTCCTCCAACTTTTCACAATGATCCGAGTCGTGTTCGTGCTGTTCTCCTTCTTCCCGCTTTGCCAGTCCATGGATGAAGCTATCGTGAACTTGGCCTTTGTCGGATTCCAGAGAAAGTGAGGTGTTGGTGAGGCACCCCCGACATGAGCTTGTCTCCGTCAGGCATGGCAAGCGTTATCAAGACGAGGCCGAGGAGAGGAAGAGAGCAAAGATCTTCCAGTCCAATTTGGAATACATCGAGAAGGTCAACGCTCAGAGTGAGCAATTCCGATCAACTGCAAGCTCCGGTCACCCTCGACTGTTCAGATCTTTCCTACACCCTCGGAGTCAATCAGTATTCGGACCTCACCTTCGAGGAATTCGCCGCTCAAATGCTGCATCCCATCGAGGTTGATGACAACCTGCAGGAGAGGCTTCGTGCAGAAGGTGCGATCGGAATACTTTCGGCCACTGCCGAGTAGGAGTCCATCGGCCCTGTCCTCCTCAGTGGGAAGTGGTCGGGTGGCTGCGCCAACCTCGGTTGATTGGAGGGGCAAGGGAGTCCTCAACCCTATCAAGGATCAGGGGCAATGCGGCTCCTGCTGGGCATTCTCCGCAAACGGTATCCGCCAGCTGGTATCCTCTCAGACATCTCGATATCATCAGGTGCGCTCGAGGCGCAGTACGCTATCGCTACCAGGAAGCTATTGTCCTTCTCTGAACAGCAGCTGAATGACTGCAGTTCCAGCTACGGGAACAAGTGAGAAGGCGACACTGCAGTCTTTGACGTCATGCTGATGATGCCATTGTTTATCTCAGGGGTTGCGACGGAGGAGGCCTCATGGAGTATGCCTACGAGTACATCAGGGATAAGGGTATCGACCTGGAATCGACATATCCTTACAAGGACAGGGATGACGCTTGCAAGACGTCACTCGAATCGGAAGCTGACGGGCTTCCCGTAATAGCTAATAATACTTTGCTATACTCGTTTATCGCCGGATTTGGTCTTCCTGCGTCCTGAGCTATCCGGGAGAAGCAGGATGACGGCAGGCACGACTCGTGCCGCACGAGTGCTGCTCTCCAGCATGTCGCGGTATTTTGCAGGCTGGCGAGGTTACCGGCTCCACCTTTCTATCGAAAACAGACGCTGCCCTGGTAGAGGCGGTTTCGAAAGCTCCCGTTTCCGTTGCCCTCACCGCCAATCGAGCTTTCATGTCCTATAAGAAAGGAGTGTTTCTCCGACAGTAAGGGGTTAGGCCTATCGTCCCGCATGGGCCACCATTTTTTAGCTTCCTGCAATGGACATCAAATGAACCACGCTGTGGTGGTTGTGGGCTACGGCAGTCAAGGCGGAGACGAGTAAAGCGGCTATCTTTAGGAGAAGGTCTCGACTGCAGCTCTTCCCTCATTTTTCAGTTACTACATCATCAGAAACTCCTGGGGTACCTCCTGGGGTCAAGAAGGTTACATGTACTTGAAACGAGGAGTTAGTGGAAAAGGTGACCAATGACGACAATACTCATCACCGCGTCAGAGAGAATATCACGGCTCAGGTCAGTGCGGCATCCTCAATTACATGTGCGTTGCGACATTAAAGACGAGTTGAAGGAAGCCTTGAGGGCTCAGTATTTATTCTTTCGATCACGACTCGATAAAGTTCAGTCAGTTGTCGTTGTCGTCGTCGTTAGTTTGTTTGTGTCCGCTATCCATTTGAAGCCCTTTCCTTTGCCATCAGCAAACACTTCAACCTTCATCTTTATATATTCAGTCTATGAGACTCACTGTTAGTATCAGTGTGTCATTGTTTCGGACCGGTCTTAGTCGTCGTCCACAAACTTCACTGCTCGGTAAATCGCGCAAGCTTCCTGCTCCGAGATCAGTCATTGTCACAACACCAGGTGTTGGAGGCTGTTCATTGTGAGTGATCCAGCATACCGTTTGCCAGTCACCTTCTTGGAATATGTCCGGGCCATTGCGTCGGCAGTTGGGAAACTGTACTGTATACTCGCCGTTACTGATGAGGACCTCTGCCCACGGCTTTCCTCACTCTGGGATGCTGCTTTCACGGCTCCGGGTGAGCTGCGCCGCTTTGAGCACCCGCGACAATGAAGCGAATGCTCCTGAAGTTCTACAGGCCCTATAGTACGGTTAAATGGACTTCGACAGCACCAACAATAACAACCCCGCTGAAATATCAAAAGCATCGCCAGTCGCAACAGAAATGTTCACTTCGGCAACATCACATTTTGCAACGCGCTGATGTTCAGCACGGTATTCTTTTCCAACTTCCCTTTCCTTCAGCTCTTGCAACAGGGGCTGAAATTCAATAGGGTGATTTCGCCGTACAGGTACTTTGACGACACTATCGTCAGGCCGACTAAGTGCCCACGTGTTTATAGCAAACTCCTTAACACTCGCGGCAAGCATGTCTTACTAACTTACGGGACATACTGTGTTCTTTGAACGTAGTCATCTAAGCAACATGCAGGAGTTTGACAACATCTTTACTCTCGCAACACCTTCGTACTACAAAGTTTGTAGCTTAACCGAGAACAGCAGCAGCAGCGGGTTTACCGCGGCTCGTCCGTTTGGACGCAACGGTCGGTGTGAGAGCATGAATGGATGAGAAGGCGTGGTCCACGCTGCGTGGAAGAGAATAATTGACCGAAAAGGTGGACGAACCGTCGGTGGTCAGAAACCGTGGCTCTGCAGATCGTCGTGATAGTCGAACTGAATATCAAGGGTGCCCGACGAGAGACCGCGAAAGCCTCTCCGATCGTCGGCCATAACGAGATTCTAGATGATGCAGATCCGCCGTCCTCGGTTGCAGAGCTGAAGTCAGACCATGCCGTTACTTAGTGTGCCTGTTTCTTGTGTGAGTTTCACTGTACTCGGGTTTCTGTCATCTTAGTTGAGCACGGCCTAACGTTCATCTTTGCTGCCATGAATGACTGAGACTCAAAGACACTGTCTTTGAAGCCCCACTAGCCAGAAATCAAGTCGTTGAACTGCTTCAAGTTGAAGTCTCCATATCTGAACAAAGTTGTGCGCCGCGGTGGGGACATCCAGAGGCGAGCGGTCAGTGGGTTCCGGTGGGACTGATTGTGTCAGCCAGAAAGGGTCGTGACTCACGGTCTGGTCAGGCCGGGAACACTACACAGTGGAATAGGGTATGCTGCATTCCTCGCGATGGACAGCCTCCAACACCTGGTGTTGTGACAATGACTGAGCAAAGATCGGAAAGCAAGAGAGACTCATCCATACAAAGGGCCTCTCAATAATGGGCCATTATCAATGGCCGAAGCGAATGGGGAAAATAAAACTTTGATAAGGTTGATAAGTCGAAATAAAAGCCGAAAATGTTTATGTATGATGATATGAATGCCTCAAATTCGTGAGGCTAGTTCGTAGGCTCAGCCTAGTAGATTCATCATAATCGCGAGCAAAAGAATGAATACCAAACTCGTGATACTGTCTCGAAGATAGTATCTTTATCTTGCCTTGAGTGTCGCAACACACATGTAATTGAGGATGCTACATTGGTCTGAGTTAAGACTCTCGCCGATGTGGTGATGAATGCCGTTGTCTTGCCCTACCTCCTCGCTTGGCGTACATGTATCCCTTTTGACCCCAGGCCGTACCCCAGGAGTTTCTGATGATATAGTAACTGAGCAGCGGAGCAGTGACATCGAGAGAAGTCCTCGGCGACTACGACGGTGGCTGTCCTTACTCGTCTCCATCTTTGCTACCATAACCAACAACCACAACGGCGTGCACAAATAGAGGTCCGGTGCAGCCACCTGGAAAGACTCGACTGGGATTCATAGAGGACGACGAGCCCGACACCGCAATACCGGAAAATACTCCCGACTTGTAGGACCAGAAGTCGTTATTGATGTTAACGACGACCGAAACTGGAGCTTTTGCCACCGCTGCCATCAACGCGGCGTCTGTGAATGAGACGTTGGTTGAGCCAGTTACCTCGCCAACCTGCAGAGACAAGCGACACAATAGAGAGTAAAGGTGCGGTCCGCCTTCGCCTTCCCATCACACATTCCCTTCGAGTAGCTGTGAAGCTATTGTCCCATAGCTATCGCATTCCCTAAGCTTCCTCGCTCATCGTTAGTCCAATCTGTTCTACTCTAGTTGAGTAGAATAATGAAACTGCCTGCGCCTTGAGTTTTCTCGGTTTACTCAAAACAAAGGTAGGCCGAATCCGGTGAGCGTTATGCGAAAAAAGGAAAAATTCCGTCGTTACGGGAACCCCATCAGCCTTGGATTCAACAGCAGTCTGGCAAGGGTCGTCTTTGGCTTTGTAGGGGTAAGTCGATTCCTGGTCGATGCCATATTTCTGGATGTAGTCGTAGCCGCGATACATAAAGCCTCCACGGCAACCGCTGATAGGAGAAGACAGCATGCAGGACATCGATGGTACTGCCGGCGGTCAACGTACTCGTTTCCGAACTCGGTACTGCAGTCAACCAGCTGCTGTTCGGAGAAGGACAATAGCTTTTTGGTGGCGATGGCGTACTGCGCCTCGAGCGCACCTGAAGCGGTTGGGGCCTTTGAGGCTTCCAAGAGGATCCTAGATGATACACACCAATTGCGGAGAATGCCCAGCAGGAGCCGCATTGTCCCTGATTCTTGATGGGGTTGAGCACACCTTTCCCTCTCCAATCCACCGAAGTTGGCACACCCACACGATCTCCCACTGAAGAAAAGAGGGCCGATGAACTCTCATTCAGCCGAGAAAGCTTCGCTCGCACCTTCGACAGGAAGCCTCTCCTGCAGGTTGTCATCAACCACAAAGGGATGGAGCATTTGGGCGGCGAATTCCTCGAAGGTGAGGTCCGAATACTGATTGACTCCGAGGGCGTAGGAAAGATCTGAACAGTCGAGGGTGACCAGAGCTCGCAGTTGATCGGAATTGCTCACTCTGGGCGTTGACCTTCTCGATGTATTCCAAATTGGACTGGAAGATCTTTGCTCTCTTCCTCTCTTCGGCCTCATCTTTATAACGTTTGCCATGCCTGACGGAGGTAAGCTCATGTCGGGGTGTCTCGGCACCACCTCACTTTCTCTGGAATCCGACAAAGGCCAAGTTCACGATAGCTTCATCCATGGACTGGTAAAGCGGGATGACGGAGAGCAGCAAAAGTACGACTCGGATCATTGTGAAAAGTTGGAGGACCTCGAGGGAGAACTATAAGCACCATCAAAAGGGAGGGACCCGGTTCGAAGGGAAGCGGCACACTAACGGCCGCTCCGGCCGGGCCGGGCCCAGGGACGGACTAGACTCTAGCCACTACAGAGGGTTGTAGTGTAAGTTCAACGAACTGCCGCACTGGCCTCGAAGGAAATTCTCGGCACTCCAACAGCAGTGCTTACGAACTTTGTTCACCATGAGCTGGCGCTAGCAATCCCACCGGAACCCACAATCCGCTAGCCTCTCAGTGTCTCCGTCATCAGGAGCAGATGGGTCAAGGTTGTCTCATCTTCCGTCGAACTTTATGGTGATTTTGTCGTGAACTGGGATTTGTTCGATAAATCTTTTGAGAGCGCTTGGCAAGGTGTCTCAGAAGTATACACGCCTGGAGGCAGTAAGGCCCTCACCGGCTTCACGTTGCCCTCACTGAGAGGGTAACAGAGGCGTCTATGGCCGCTCTTCCTGGTGTCTTACCCCAGCGGTTCCCGCGCTTGGCTGCGGACAGTGGGTACACAGCCCCTACGCGTGTAGCGGCCAGCTCGCCGAAGGCCTACAACCAGGATATCGGGGTAGGTCCAGGCTAACCCGTAGATTTGGTTAGTGCATTGGGTGGGAATGATCGGCTCACGCAGAGGCTGCAGAGCCGCTCGTTCCCTTTAACGAGGACACATTGAGACGAAACTGACTGCCGAAACTTCCACCTGTCAGTTTCGCCTTTCGCCGCGAAAGGTGTGTGCCGCCACCCTTTGGCCGAGAACGAGAATGAACTTCATTCAATGAAGCAACGTTCCGAATTACGAGAAGCTGTGCCCATCCAGGCTAGCGCTCTAGCCAATGTCGCTAGCACACAAATCTTGTCCCCTTCCGCCCTGGTCTCACGGTCGATAAAACTCTCCGAGTTTTAACCTCAGCATGAAATTACACTTCCTCCGACTACGGCGATTTGGAGTCGGAGCGGTGGCCGCGACGGACCTGAAGGCAATGAGGGCAACAAGGCCGTCAGTGACTGCCCTCCCAGCTGCCCAAGGCAGCCTGCCTTACGCCAATGGTTGGTCCTCGTTTGGCTGCGCACAGCGGGTACACAAGTCCCGTCCAATCGCCCCCGTTTCCGGAGCAAGGCGGGAGCTTCCGTGCGAAGACAAACGCGACAAGCGGCTTCGTCGAAGCCGGACGTACCGGAATAAAGACAATCAGAACAGGTGACTCTGAGACCATGCTGTTTACGGAGATCCATTTGCGGAGACAATGTGCAGCACACACCGATGAGGAGCAGGACGGCGAAGAGCAACTAACGCCAGAAGCACATGCCAGCGGGACCACATTCACCTTGTGGAACGAAGAATGCAGTTGGAGACTGCAAAATCCACGTAACCACACCGATTCATGGTAGCGATCCGCCGTAAGAAGGATCAGCGGGAGTGAAATTCCTCCAGCAGAGGTCTAGACTCTAGAGTCCCCACAAGATGTGTGCGATCATCGCACTGCGATGGAATTCACGTGACGAGGGTCTTTCAAGCTATAGCTAGTTGTTCTCATTTGAAAAAGAAGAAGGCTTCTTCAAGAAGCCAATACATTGAGCGTTATGTAACTGGAGGATGGAGGCTCGTTCCAGCCCTGCGCTTCCTGGATGTGGAGGTAGGGTACCACAATTTGCTGACTCGGTACTACTCGGACACGGAGTCCGGCAATTTCTGTGGTATCCTACTGAATAATGACTGACAAGTCCTGATCACCTGTATTGACTAACAGAGGCTATCGAGTATGGCGGTGTGTGGTTTCACAGGCTCTGTCAGTCACTATTGACACTCCCACCATCTGCATCATGGCAACATCACCGATACGAACTATTACGAAGTAACGTTACTGTTCCCAGGAGGAACATAACCCCATGTTCTGAACATGTATCACAGGAGAACACGATGTTCATAAGATAAACTCTCGATTACGACGGGTAGCTGATCAATAATAAGTCACTACGAGTGATCCTATGGGCACTAAGTGGTTGTTCCTTTGCCTAGAACCTTAGTTTACGATCGCAGACTCCTGCTCTGGCATCCAGTGCTGGCTGACTGAGTAAGAGTCTTACCATAAAACTCGCCCCTGACGTGACTCAAGTTGGCAGACACCGCGGAGTATGCGTCTTACTTGCTGCAGAACAATTGTCACGAGGTTGTCTCTGACCCGACCGACTACTGTACGTGTCCGAGACGACAAGCGTATAGGTCCTCTAGCACAGGACTCATTCCAGCTCTTCCGCACCCACAAGGGGTGTTTTGGTAGACAAGAAAGTCAAGAACTGCAACGCAGTTGACCAGGTATTAGAGTAGGCTCCCTCCGGTATCGGGGTAGGTCCAGGCCCTGGGCCTACCCCGGTATCGGGGTAGGTCCTCGCTGGGCTGCCCGCTACACGCGTAAGTGTTGTGTACCCGCTGTGCGCGGCCAAACGCAAGAACCGCTGCGGTAAAGCACCAGGGAGGGTAGTCTCAGTAGACCCCCTTGTGACTCTCACTGTCTTTAGGTTCGTCGCGGCCACTGCCTCGATTCCTGATCCCTGTGGTGAGAGGTTTCATGTGTTGGATAACTCAACAAGAGTCGTTTACAGTCGTTCTTGAGTTATAACTACAGCAAAACAGTACGTAAGCTAGACTAGCAGGGGAGACAATCACAGTAGGAATCCTGGAGCAACACAATAAATTGTGTACAACATTCCCTCACATCATGAACGAGACCGACTCGTTACAGACTTGAAGGGGGTAAATACACTTTTCCAAGGAACTCTGCAATTGGGCAAGGCCACTATGGAGCTGGCCTGAAACTACTGGTCCCTTACACTGCATGGCCTTCGGGTTTTGGGTGAAGGTCGCCCGAACACGCTCACTCTACTGCCACATGAACTATGCGCACGTCCGCAGGCCAGAACCTCGGCGAGCGGATATATTCTTTGCCTTTGTGCAGAGTGGATTTGGAAGATGATTCGGCGCAAGATGAATCAAACTATGATACTTCGGGCTGGACCCATCTACTGTGGCGCGCAGAGGAAACGACACGCAGACCGTGTCTTCACCAGTCGTGAATCACGACAGTGAAAGTGGCGATAATAAAAATGCGCGTTCGACGGAGAGCACTTGTACGTTCCAATGCGTACACCAAAAGCAAATTATCTTCCCTGTTTGGTTGACACGTTCCGCGAGGACGCAAACTTTACCAGTGAGCGAATCCGGATTTTTCGTTCGTAACTTCGGTTCCATTCGTTCATCGACGGAGGGAGTTCCGCTCCCTTTTGGGTTGCCAGGCATTGACTGACTCTAACAGTTGCAGAACTCAAAAGGATGCACGCATGCACACCGACTCGGTGTCACCGAGATCGATGAACAACCTCATTAAATTCCGCCAACACTCCCCCCTCACAGTTTCATCACTGCCAAACTAAACAACGTAATGACAGTCTGTATGTTACACAACGGTGTCGAACCATTCGCCATGCGCCGCTCATGCCATGCCTTCATGTTCTCCCTCCTCGATACCAGAGCTTGAGTTAGACGAGTGCACTAGAATGGTACTAGATCGCTCAACGTGATGGAGATGGCGTGGATCGGTGAGCGGTGGTCTCATCACGAGGTGTAGTGAGGGAAAGGAGCGCAGAAGCAATGATGACATGATGGCCGACGACGGTCTTCGAATGGGAAAAATGAGAGTCAATTTCAGTGTACAGTCATTGTTCAGGCAGTTAAACGATCCCTGGACGACGGTCACGTTCTCAAGGCCCCGCATGATGCACGGAAGCGCGGCGGCCTCCTCCATGACTGAATGACACTGTCCAGGCTTGTGAACCTGACAAGTCCACTTCAATAGGGCTGAGTGAGGGAGAGCGGCTCACCACAGAGAAGGACGCTGTCGACCATCTCTCCAGGGCAATGGGAAGGATGGTGACAGAAAGGACAGTTGTGGTTATACCGGCACCCCAACGCTGACAAAAGGAGAAGTGCAGCCTATTGAGGCCTCGACCAGATGACCACCATATCGAGCACAGGAGACTATCGGACGAAGAATTTCCGCCGGTGGAGGGGAATTGAATGGCGACAACCCGGACGATGGAGGCCTTACTGGTGAAGACGAAGCGGCAGGGGCGGCAGTCGTGGGTATCATGACGGTGACTGCCCGGATTGTCCAGTGATATGTCTACCGATTGTCTACTACGTCGTAACCTGAGGGCAACGACGGTTGGGACTGGTCGCGTCTGCTGCTGGAACTAAGCAGACTGCGTCCTGATGCGCTTTTCAATGCTTCTCTACTACGAGAAGCAGACCTCTGAGCAATTCACTCGGAGTGAATCGCGAAGTAATGACGATGGGTAAACGAATGGTGTGCGATATTGAAGACAGCGGTACGTAGTGATTCATCGAGGCTAGCTACCGGCCTACCTTCGACCGTTGCGGCCTCCTTTCATCACACTCCTCTCTGATCCGATAGATGTCGCCGTTGGCGTGCAATCACCAGCAGAGTGATGCCCCAGAGTGGTCGACGAACCTCGAGAATGTTGAGAATCAAACAACCGTGACAGAACGAGTGAGTCGAACACTTCCCCGACTCCCGAGTTCGAGTGGTGACAGACAACTGTACAGCGGCTGAGACTTTCATGTGATCTTTTGGGTGGGATGCTATTCATCTTCTGCTCGTCAAAAAACTGGTAGAGACGTGGGATGCAAGATGATGATGGCCGAACTGATCCCGACCGTCTACAGTATATCCTGATCGATTCAGGCTGTAACGACTACCGCCGACTACCTCGGGCTTCAGCCATAGTGCGAAAACGGAAGGAGCGCAACATGCAAAAGGTGAGGCCACAGTGCCACCACGGGTTACAAAGACGATGATGCTGTTGTTTCAGAGTACTGGGCCCAGCATCTGAGTGCTGTCTCGAGCCCTAGCTGCTACCGCTGCCAATGGCAGCCTGTCATGTGGCATAGTGGCCTCATTATTTTCGTTATCCTGGATTATCACTGAGCACTCCTACCCAATTTTCGATGTTCTCTCTAACAGGTGTGGAGGGCCTCCAATCCTCCCCTCCCGCTTACTTGCCCCTCGTACGATGTTGCCGCTCGTCTTAGTCGAACTCTTCTCACTCTCCACCGTGCTCACTGTACTCATCGCGAAGGATTCCCTCGTCATGGGGCATTCACTAGCTGCCGGTGGACAGGCTGGGGCCTCCACCACAGGGATCTGATCGCTCTGAAGTACATCATCGACCGAACCTTCCGTCGACCGCTTACGCTGTCAACGACCGTTTGATGATGATTACAGGACTCGATGGCTACAGGTTGCTGTTTGAAGAACCATGTATGAACAGCTCTGGTCGTGGAGTCAGCCACACTGGGGTCGGGCATGCTCCTCGGCCGCTGGCAAGGGTCCTGCTGCTCAGCTTCCTTTACTGGGAAGTGAATGAATGTGTCTCGAAGGACACCTCGGTATCTTAGGTTGATCCGTGCATATGACGCAGAGGTAAGATACCCTCCTACCTGTCCAGTTGATTTTGGATGGTGTCCGGCATCGGTTGCGTGAAGGGCCCCCATGAGTCGCCGCCACGCCCTTCACCACCGTCATCCGATTGACATAGTCGGTGACGAGTTGACATCCACCGACGAGCAAATGAACCTTTCGAGGTCGCTTAAGACTTATCAAAGACTGCTTCCGCCGTGAGCACTTACCGAGAGACGCAAAGAAAGTATCGCGCCGGCTCGATATTATCGCGCTCGCCATTCTAATCGATCTCTCCTCGACGCGAATCCAAGCTCCCGGTGGTAAAACTAGAGCTTTTGGTGCTTCTCAGTATCCTAAGCCCCTCTTTACAATCTCATGGGTTGCGTACAGACCGTCCCCAACGATCGTGTTGCCGTAATTACAAAGTACGTCGTCGCATCACGACCCTGCGCCCGTAGCTCCCTTCATCAGATTCGGCAAGTTCGACCGCCTGGCCCACCCCGGCCTTCTCTGTCTGCCCGTCCCGTGCGTCTGCGTGAGAGCTGGTGATGTCTCCGTGAGGATCCAGGAGACGTCTATGACCTGCGAGACCAAGACTAAGGACAACGTCTTCGTCAGCATTCAAGTGAGCCTTTTACCGTCCTGAGCGAGTTTGTGAGGGGACCGGCTGATCGAGAAACACCACACCCGGGGTTTAGCCATCTGGAATCCAGTCTTAGAGCCGCAACTTAGCGTAGCTTTTTACCGGAGCGAAACAGGATCAGCGACATGAAGATGACAAGTTCCTGGCAGTTTTTTCTTCACTTTCAGGTGGCCGTTCAATATGAAGTTATTAAGTCTAAGATTTACGAAGCCTTCTATCGCCTCCACAACCCGACGGTGCAGATCAACTCCTATGTGTTTGACGTCGTCAGATCGACGGTACCGGGCATGCTGTTGGACGACGTTTTCGAGTCTAAAGATGAGGTAGGGTTTTCCGTGGTATTCTTACTGCTAACTGGAATGTCGGGCGAGCTGAGATACTGTTTCCAAAGCCGTACCCGTGAAAACCGTCTTTCCCTACTACCGTCCTGGTTTCACCTATTCCGTTATAGTCTCACACTGTCGCTGTGTCATTGGATTAGGTGGCCAGGCAAGTGAAGGATCAGCTGCAGAAGATCATGAGCGAGTTTGGGTTCCAGATCAACCAGGCCTTGGTCACGGACATCTCACCGAACCGGAAAGTCAGAGACGCCATGAACGAGATCAACGCCAATCGAAGACTCAGGTGGGCTCCAATCACCAGCGCTTTCGATCAATTTCAGTAGTGGATGATCGTTGTCCCTCTTCAGAGTGGCGGCAACGGAGAAGGCCGAGGCTGAGAAGGTGGTCATCGTAAAGCAGGCGGAGGCGGAAGCTGAATCGAAGTTCCTGCAAGGACAGGGTGAGCTTGCCGTCCTCTCAATAGCATCTTGCTGCCCGCCAACTTCCTTCAAGAGGACTCTAGCACTGTGAAGCGAGCTTGTTAGCGGTCCTTGTTTGACCGATGGCCCTTCCCTCTGAATACCCCTTTTGTGGTGAAGATCTCTTACGTCCTTCGCTCGGTGGTGCCTGCTTATTCTCTTCCTGAGTGTGCATAAAGTATTCTTAGTGTGCCAGGTGTTGCTCGTCAACGTAAAGCTATCGTCGACGGCCTTCGCGAGTCGGTAGGAGACTTCCAGGAGGCGATACATGAGATGTCCGCTAAGGACGTTCTGGAATTGGTATTAACGGGCTAAGGGGGTGGATGTCTCGAAATTGGTGGTTTGCGCAGTTGAGAAATTTACGCGTTACGTGGCTTTGGCCTGCTGTGAAGGGCGAGTCGCAGCAATGCCGAATCCCGTCGACGCTCATACTAAGAACAACGAACGTCACCCGATCGTCGCTCGATGATCCACTACGGCCCACACTTCAAGGATTTTTGTCCGTTCGAACTTGTTATCGGCTATGATATCGATAGTCGAACGGTGGAAGCCATGGAAATGATGGTTGTTACGATGAAGGCTCAACCGTAGATCTGTTAGAGCAGGTCGACCGAGCGTGAGCGGATACCGGGATTATTTGGAAGCAGCGATGGCTTCGTCGGTTTGAGCGTCCGGCGATGGCTGGAATCAGGTACTGGTGACACAGTATTTCGACACGTTAAAGGAGGTTGGGAGCTCGTCCAAGGCAAATACAGTTTTCGTGAGTACCTCACAGAAGAGTGTAACGGATGAGATCAAGATGGGAGTGATGCAAGCAAGAGCAGGGGCGGGGTTGTAGTATCGAGGATGGGAGATTTAAGATTTTGTTAAACGTGGAGAATATTACCACTATTGTTGACGATGATTAACGCAGCTTTGGGAACGGACCATGACGTCCGCTTAGCCATCACTGGCGGGTGAATGCTGGTTTGCGTTGGGTCAATCGCTTGGCTCGGAAATGGTGCTATCCGCTCTTCTCAAGGCGTGGTTTTAGTCGGCCGTCAACGCTCGAATCGTGATCGCCAGCGTGGGAGTTCTGTGGAACGCTGAACTGTAATTTTTAGTGACAGCTGGGTACGTGGGACTCTATTGATGAGCCGTGGACTGTGCTTTCTTGGACAACGTTGGTCGATCAGCGGTCTTCGGGTTTCCGCAGTTTTTTTCCATCGCCATCGTGATGCAAGTATCGCGGAACCTAGGAGCGGCTGCCAACAGGATTCCGGCGGCAGCGTTTTTTAGTCACTCACCTCACAGAGGAATCTTTGATGGATTTACTGTGGAGGGAAGGAACGCCAAGTTGGACGTTAGAGCCATTATGGTAGTGAGGGTTAAGTATCTTTGGACTCCGGGCTTTCATATGGGATGTCGAGAGCGTGAAGATTCTCTCAGCCGGCATTGGAGAGAGCGAACGGTGGAGGCGTCAGTGTCGTGAGAGAAGGGAGGATAAAGTGGACGTTCTCCCCTAAAGGAGGGCCCGGCAAGAGTAATATCCTGAGGATGGATCGAAGATCATCGGGATCAGGTCGCTCGCTAGCTCAGTTCGATGGTAAATTCGACGGTTATGACAATCATATGAGATACGGTCCAAGATAATGATTCTGCGAGAGGCTCTTTTCTATTACCCGAGCGGTTCTATCTGTCACTTGTTGTTCCACGGGGGAGGATGGCTGTGTATTGTGTATATGCTGGTTGATTGATCGTCAGGCGTGACAGTGTCGTTGCCACCAGTGACCATTGGCTCCTTCCTTCAAGCTAATACGTCTACTAAACTCTCGCTAGGTAAACTCCTGGGTGTGGAGGGCCGCTTCGTATGCTCATTGCGATGGAACTGTTATTACTGAGGGGCGTGATTACGGGGTTGGCATCTCCTGCTTGACCTGTTACGGGGGCGCTCGCTAGAAGGTGCCGGGGGGCAGGTGGCAGATTGCTCTCAAATCGGCCTCAGCCAGCACACTGGCGATCATCCGAAGAGGGGCTGTTTTGCCTTTATTCTTTGTTAGCTACTTTCTGGAAGATGCCGGAGTACGCTGACCCGAACATCCCCTCGAAAATAGAGCTCGAGCCCTCGGAGGATGGCAAGCAGCTGCTCATTTCGATAGCGCAGAAATCTGAGGTAAAGGGTTGGAAGAAAAGACTTGGTGGGAGTGTATGCTGTTGTAGGATGAGGGAAGCGAGGTGAATAGGATATCTGTGGAAGCTGGGTCTGGGGATCTCAAGGGCATGCAAACGATGATGGAATCGGTAAGCGTATTTTTCCCGGGTGGTGGTTTTGGAAGTCTAGCTGGAAATTGACGGGGAGGAAGATACTCCCGCTGCCCTTAAGTATGGGTATGGGCTTCGATGATTGGGAGCTAGCTTTTTCCGGTGGTCTGTAGACTGAAGGAGAGGTTCCTTGTGTCCTCGCTGAGAGCCCACACTGCGCGTTCCGTCGGGCAAGAACCAAATCTGTGCTCCTTTTGCATTGGTCCGTTACTGCGTGATGAGCGGCTATGTGACCTGAACAGGGATTGGTTGTTACTTGTGTTCTTGGGCGCTCGAATCTGCGTCAACCCATTCCCTTTCTAGTTACTGCCGTCTCTCTATGGATGGAAGCTCATCCCCATCGATGTCGGTGCCCAGGCTGGAGAGCATCATCAGGATACCTCTGCTGTAAGGGAACGATCGACCTCGCCAAACCGTCGCTGAGCTTGTGTTGTGTCAGAGGCGAGACCCCGCGCAGGGTTCGAAGGCGGCTCCGGGACCGAGTGTGGACGACTTCTTTCGGCTGATTTATGGAGCGATGGCAGCGGTGGTGCAGAATTCAACTGTCTTACTAACGAGCGTTTTCATATGACTTATCAAATCTTTGATGACTTGAGCTGTCTGATGGGGAGAGCGAGACATGGGGTAGGCTGCCGGTGTCCGGAATCGCCAGCTTGCTGTGGGGGGTTCCAAGACACCCTCGGCATAGGAATGGTCGAGAGGTTAGCGGACACTGTGTGACGCCGCGGGCAGCGTCCTTTGTGGAGGAGGTGCTCATTCGTATCGAACCTTCATACACGCTCAAACGGTTGGTGATCGATGCATCATTGATTTCCTCTCATCAAAGTCCATCGCCGCAAATATGCGTATCTGAATGTCTGCTGGTACGCAGCAGCAATGGAGGCAGTTGCCACTGTGGCGCAGATGACCCTCAGACAGGTACACAAGCGCAGAAGTGCCGCGGAATTCACGTTGCGTGACAAGTGTATGGCATACATGATGGCATACATGGTGTATGATAGCTACGCATTGACCCACTCTCACTTACCTATTGGGCGACTACAACAACATCCCCGGCTGATGTATACCATTCGTCCCGAGTCCGCTAATCTCAGGTTTCCAAGCAGTTTCTAGGGTATCTTACTTCTTTGGGAAGCGATGCAACCGCTGAATCTAAATTGAACTTTCGAGGTGGCATAGTATGAGCGTCGGGTTGTTAATCAGAGGATCTGTGGAGAGTCTCGGCCACTCCAGGGACGCTCGGATACGCCGGTGGTGCAGTTGAGTTCAAACTGGCACTCTCATGTCTCGGCTGCAACGGCCCAATAAGGAGTACACTGCCTCACGGACGAGCGGGAAACCTTTGAATCATCGAGTGGTAGGTGTGGGGAGTTCTAATTTACTATTAACATTTGTAGACAAAATGTGGTATGATTGATAGCCATCCGTAGAGTGATTTCATTATTGATTGATCATCCTTGGGTCATTGGGGTTGCACCTGAGGCATGGAAACCGCTAGTGGTAACCACTTTCTCCATCTCACATGGCGAAGCCCTGTCAATGACCAATAACCGCGGTTATCGGGCGCATCGCCATTGATTGGCCATTAGGCATAATTGCAGTCGACGAGAGTTATCACCATTCGACTCGAGCTCGGTGATTGCCAGCGTGCTATGTTTAGGTGCGCCCTCCAGCGGGTTCGCAAGGGAGTCGGTTCAGTTTAAGATATAAAAGGTAGTCTGCTCTCCGTTATCTGCTCCGTGTCGAAGTCCTCGCTCAGACTCACTGGGAGGATGCAGACAAACAAGAGCGTACCGTCTCCGAGAGGGACCACCCAACCTTCTCAAGCTGGCGAGGTAGTCCGCCGTCCAGCGAAGGTGCACCCGGCCAGGCTGATGCGTGCCAGGACGCCCTCAGAGGTGTTGGCGACGTGCTGTGCGAGGTGTACGAGGGTCGGATATCGAGGTGCAGGAGCGAGATGGAGCGTCTTGAGGATGAGAATAATAAGCTGAGACACTCACTGAGTGATGCAAGCCAACGAGAGGTGGAAGAGGACCTGCAGTGAGTTAGCCTTGCCTCAAGACTCTAGTGCATTCTGAGCGGCGGCGTGCCCCTGAAAACCCGAACATCTGGTCCGGAGGGCTCAGATGAAGCTGGCTTGGAATTTACAGTGACGAGGATGAATGACCCATTCGTCGCTCACACGCTGCTGCTCCCATCGTTGGGCTAGCTATGCTCAATTTCAGAGCCGCCACTCGGGAATGGTCACGAGCCAAGAGTCTGCTAGCATGGTCACTGAATGAGCTGAAAAGCATTCTGGGGGAGCCCGCCGGGTGAGTGAGCTACCTGCCGTGCCATCTTCACGGCGACGGTTGCCGGAGTTGAAGTTTCTTTTAAAAAATTACTCCTGATGTGATGCTAGTTTGCCCATAGGACTGCTGTTCTAAGACTGGAAGCGGAATTGTGGGAGTTTCGGACAGAGGTTGAGCTCCTTCTCAGATTCGATGCGCGCAACGACAACTCGTCTGCTCATGGACATACTACTGTAAGATTCTCGCCGTTCGTTCCAGAGTTTACGATCAACGCAGCGACCACTACTCGTACCTCCCTCCCTACTAAAGTTGTCGATTGGATTTGGATACGCTCGGGTGCATGCGGTAGATCGATCTAGCATGCTCGTCCCATGGCACTGTGATGTGCTCGAATGGCATCTTCGCGTGAACATCAGCAGCGCCGGACGGTCCTGATGGATACAGCCACACAGGCGGCTGCGCAGGTTTCTTCTGCTACGTCTGTGAGCTCGATGTTAGCGTGGTGTCTTGTGGGGAATATATTCCGCGAAGTGAAGCGTCTCGAAGGCCAGAGACGAATAGAATGCCCTATTTCGATTTTTCCAGGCACCAGCGAGAGGGTTCAGCGAAGAAAATCTCCGACCAGTAGTTCCTCCTGGTCAGTTCTCACCGCGAGACTCGTCAAGCACCCTGGTTAACGTAGCAATTGACGTTTCAGAGAAAATTCCCTGGGCGGGATCGAACCCGGGTGAAGCGACACCTTCGGCCGATGACACTGGAGGATCCATAGACAGCGGCTCTGGAGGATCTTCTCCCTCTCCCCGGACGAAGAACCTCGCTGAGATCGCCCCCGCAGACCCGGTGTCAACGTTCCAAGGCGAGAGCTCGAGTGAAACAGGATTGATCACAGTGCGCTATCCTGATCGCGTAGCTCAGTCTGCTCATCATGTTGCCGTCGAGTATCCACGACAGCGGCCTTGCTGTGAAGCCTCTCCGATGGTCCTTTTTCCAAGGCATGGTGAATATGGTTTCGCCGAAGTCGTGAAAGTGCGGTACCCATCTGACGTAATGTTCACCCTGCCACGGAAACAGCTTGCGGGTGATCTGAAGCCACTCGACACTTCAACAGAGACCATATCGTATCCACGCGTGCCCGTTCAAAATGCTGTCGTCCCTAGTCGTCTACCCTAGTGTTGTCGAGCAACATAATTCCGAGGTTCTGGAGGGAGCAATGGTCCTGTCTTCGAGCTGGTCTGAATTCCAATTGGCACCGGCAGATCTTTGGGGAGGTTCGCAGGTATCCCCCACCCTAACTGAGATCATATTCTACCCTCGTGACTCTATTTGAGTGCTTAGTTACGTACCATTCATTTCGATATTCTCCATCGAGTGCCTCTCAGCCAGCGTTGACTGTTAACATTTTGTTTGAACCCACGCCCGCGTTCTGAACGGTGATCAATTTAAACGTTTTTGGGGTTGGGTTGAGAGTCAACAACGTGTTCAGGAGAAGAGCATCCGACCAACAAACGGTGTTGTGTCGCGGTGTGGCGCAACATTCCGCATAAGCCGCTAAGCCACAGAGTCGACGGCGTCTCAGCCCTCAACTGAGTCTGTACTCAAGCCACTACTGGGCCATGCAAGCGCATACGAGCCTCGTGTTCCGGGGACCCACGCACAACGACGGCGGTGGCTGAGGTTGCCATCGCCCACCTCCCAGCGGGCGGTCACTCGCACCGACGACGCCCTCGAGAAGAACAAGTCCAAGGCAAGCAGAGCATCTGGCCATCAGCATTTGGGGGCAACAAGCGGTTCGCTTTGTGATATCTTCCTTGGTCGAGTTCCCCCTGTAGAATAGCGTAGAATATGAAGTCGTCCGTCGGACGACGTCCGAAAGCTGTTACTTGAGCGATGCACAAGTACGCCATTTCCAGTTCTAGTTAGTAAACCCCAGAGCAATTTAATAAAGCCCAGGCCAAATTAGTAGGGCCCCAAAGCAATTTAGTCGGAGCCCCCTTCCCCCTCTTATGACAGCAACACGAAGCTGAACGCCATGATAGGGGAAAATATGTCTCAAAAGGATCTCGCCGCTGTTGTGATTCTGTAGCAAAGGCAGAAGGCGAGGCAAGACTTCGATCGCTGCGACCAAGTTGTGTACGCACTGGGTACTACGCAGCGAGGCTCAACAGAGTTGTTACAAAGATCAACTCTTGGTCGTCAAGACGGATTCATATTGGAGTTAAAAGGACAATTACTCATTCGGGCAGCAAATGTGATGCCCGCTGTGGTTGCCACTCCATCCGACCTCCTCAAGCGAAGAAGAGAACGCGGCCTCCACCGCCGCCACCATTGCCGCCGTTGCCACCATGGTCGTTTCCACCATCACCGCCGTTACCACCGTCGCCGCCACTGCTGCCAGAAGTGACAACAGCCATGATAAGCAGGACCGTCACAAAGAGGAAGGACTTCATGCTTGTATGATGAAGGTGGAAATCAACTTGAAAACTAGAGTTAGTAGCGCCCAATCGACAGCGATCAGTGCTAATAATCATATCTGCCAGGCGGTAGACATAATGTCGGTGTGTCTACCGCTCGTCAGATTCGACAAAAAAGGACTAGGGCCTGTTACTCATGGTTGAGCTATACCCTCGCCGAGCATACGAGTGTCATTCGTTGCTGATGCGGGCATAGATATTATATACAGTGAGTTTATGTCGCACTTTCGGCTGTGTAAAAATCGATCGCGTTCCGATGTGGATGTCACCTCGCACGCATGTGCTTGGCTACACCAGTCACAGTGAATGAACGAGTCAGGTAGGTTTCCATGAGATCTTGAAGGGAGAAAAGTATACGAGGTGGTCCGAAACGCAATCCGTAGATGGATAATATCGACGGAATCAGCTCCTGAGTTGCCGACGAGTGAGTATCGAGGCATGTATACAAAGAGCACCGGAGACAGATCGGAGACAACTGATGTGGCCTCGATGGTGACGCCTACCAAGGGCCTCTCAGCAAGACGAGATCAGGTCTTGGGCTTATTCGAAGATTATCTGTATTCAATATTGTCGGTCCCATGAGAGGGCTCATCAAAGTCTCTGCCACTCCAAAGACGGAGCACATGTGTCATACACCGTGATCAAAGTCCAAAGTCTTGACCAAAACGTAAGGAGGCTGCTCCGGGGACAGTGTCTTCGCGAAGTGACATCAGCTAGCACAAATGCGAATCGTTTCTGGCCGATCAGGCGAGGTGAAACTTGTTAAGTGAAGCTGTCATAGAGGTCTGGAGGTCTCATGCAAGGTCCCGAATGAAGCGAATGATGGAACCCCGACGATTGTGCAGGTTGACTTCTTCTTCCATTCTCTGCGGTCTGTGTGGGTGACTCGAGCATGCTCATGCTACTAGCGTGACGCTAGTGCGTTAGCGTTGGCCTTAGTGAGGCTCGTCAAGTGGCTGTATACATGAGCCTGCAATTCTCGAGTACCAGAAAACCGGTATGGAGATACTTCGATCACCATATGAATGATTGGCTAACAGAGGCCCTCGGCCGAGACTCTTCACGCTGCAATCCCTTCCGTCACGTCTCGCTGTTCCGTCAACAGGTCATCCTTTCTACACTATGTGTCTCCTCTGACTGACCATTCATGCTACTCATGAACTGTGTGATGTAGAGTCACACCTGACTTCGGTCCTCGATTCCTTTCATAGTATGTGACTATTTCTTGTGACCGCGTCGTGACTCACGACTCGTGAGTAGACGTGAACAGGAGACAAAGGTGGCCGTACGCTGGCATTCATGATTCATACATTTTCGATTCTACAACGTTCATTCTCACAGCCAAGAAAACAGGTACCGGGACACCCCACGCAGATGTTTCCGCGTGCTGCGGAGAAAAGTAACGTGTTAGGACTCGGAGGAATCAATCAGAGAGGGCCAGCTCCGTCGGCCCAAGGCTCAATACATTTGGATCAACAAATCGACCTGGCTACTTTCCAGGGAATTCCACTAGAGAGAAGTATCCGGGTGTTGCGCCGCTGTGGCGGTTCTTCTGTCCCAGGTTTCACTCGGAGAGGCTTGTCAGGCAAATGATCGCATCCAAACTTGGGATTCCTAAGGAAATGACATTTCGTTGCGTCTTTCGTCTGCTACAGGGTTCCTTCATTATGCCTTCAATCTATTGGACTGGCGCCAACTCGAGCACCACCCCTAGACGTTGTGAGCGCCGTGAGCGCGCGCCGGTGACGCGTAGTGTGACGGCGTCACACTAGTGAACCCTTGTGGGCCATGAATCATCTATTACAGATGGTCACTTCCCGTCGTTGTCATCACGCTAGTGATGGCAGCAGCTGATGTACTATCATGCCCGATGACTGTTAACATATGTTGGTTCAGCGCAGCTTTTTTCGTCCCTTTCGTGATGATATCCTTCCCCAGTGCTGTCCTCCTGGTCTCTGTTCTCTCTGGGTGTGCATCGGGCGACGATGGAAAGGTGAAAGTCGCGGTTTATTATGAAACCCTGTGCCCAGCCTCCATCGACTTTATTCGTTATACCCTGAAGGCCATAATGGACGATGACTACATACCACATCACATCGACTTGAACCTCGTTCCTTTCGGAAACGCCGGGTAGAACGCTTTGGCTGCATTCCTGAGGGAAACTCGGCACAGGTACAATCCGGAAACCAAGCAGTACAGTTGCCAGCATGGCGAACTTGAGTGCACGATAAACCGTTTCCAGGGATGTGTCATCAAGAAAGGAGGGGGCAATCAGCTTCAAACATTCAAGGCCATCTACAATGAAGAGGTCGATATTCACAAGGGCAGTAATAAGTGGAATACCACCGGTAAGTCCGTTGCGAAGGTGTTGCCTGATCATCTTTTTTCTCAGCCAATGAGGGTCTCCCGCAGCTTCATGAGGTTTATGCCTGCAGGGATGGGGACGAGTCTTGGGATATCGTAGCAGAGTTTGCCAAGGGTAAAGTGAGCGTGGAGTTCACCCCACGAACCCTTGCTAGCAATTGATTCCGTGTTCGTTCAGAAACGGGGGAGCTCCAGCCTCCTCATGGGTACACTCCGTGGTCTACTATCGACAGGATTCCTTTTGATTTCTATGGGAAAAAGTCTTTCAAGGAAACCGTGTGTAACGCCATTGAAAAGCGGTGAGTGCTCCGACGTTTTCTTAGCGTCACGTTCACATTACTCAGGGGTGGTCACTGTCCTGATCGACCTGTCAGCGCGTCTTCGAGGGCAGACGGTCTGGAACGTCTTTTATACAGTTATCGCAGTCTTAGAGCTCTGCTTTAGTCGAACGCTTACCATTAACGTCCTTTTTTGCGCAGCCGCTTCTTTATGGCCGTCACGTAGTTCATGTATATATCACCCTCTTCTTTTTTCCCGATTCCGTCTTGAACGATTGACATCACTGAGGGCAGAAGGCTCGAGCGATGTTTCTACACTTGGTTGTAGCGGACGGATATCTCTCGCCTTGTTGCGTTATTCCGTAGTGG
Organism: Perkinsus olseni; assembly: GCA_013115135.1. Lineage (NCBI taxonomy): Eukaryota > Perkinsozoa > Perkinsida > Perkinsidae > Perkinsus > Perkinsus olseni. Next base: position 23,679 of record JABANP010000178.1, on the reverse strand, counting down.
GAGAAAGTATTTCCCACCAGCATGAGGTGACGTTGCAATAGTGGTAACGGATGAGTGTTAGGCGATAACCCACCATTCGCGGTTGTCGAGCGTTCAGAAGGGCTTACTCGTCAGCAACAGTTCTGCATATTCTCCGATAATCGTAGCAGAGCGACAAAACGGGCGTCGCGCAGACTGGAATCTTTCTTGCAAATGCATGAACATTATCAACTTGCGATTTTGAACTCCTCCGGAAATCAAGGTTGAGATAGTTCGAACCCTACTGAATGCCTACGCCGACCATCGAAGATTCGACTTTCCCTCACAGTGAGTCGATGGGATCGCCTCGTTCGGCCATGGAGACTGTCAAACTAGCGGCGAGCAGGCTAGCTGAGGTTCGTCGACATGAAAGGACATCTTCTCCCAGACCCTTTCAAGGAGGCCGCTGACGTAAGTTGGAATTGAATTATTCACACGTTTTTCGTTGCTCGTCGATCTGTGTGATTCTGTTCCCAATGGCAGCCGTCCATAGCGAGAATTCGCAGCGAGTTGCAAGCAGTACACAAGAAGCGACGACTCGACAAGTTACATGCCGAACGACGTCAGGCTAACAACGACTTCTCTGGCATTGACGAGGGCATACCCATCACGCAGATCATGAGGGAAGATCTAATTCGAGGAACCGAAGGCGACCAGAGGCTCAAAGAATGGCTCGAGAAGTACGTCTACGGCTGCGGCAGCTCGTCGCCGTCAACCTCCATCACCACAGCCGCCACTGAGTCGATTTGAAAGATTAACCTCGAGTATTTTTTGGTGATTGCCTCTATTGGCAAGTTGTCGAATCCTGAGTATTACGAGTTGTCGTTATTGGTATTTGTTGCTATCATTTTGTGTGCATCTTTTGGTATGTATAGCATGAAAGTGAACCATTGCATGCTAGATGCTGTGTAGTCAATGTTAACTGACCATCAGAGTTATACATCAGTTCAATTTAACAACGGATCAGTGATGCACAGCTGATGATGATCGTTGATGGCAGCTCTCGGTAGGCCGCCGTTAATTCCCCATCATTGACTCTGAGTGGCAGCTTGAATAAGAGATGATATTAGCAAGAAAGAGAATTATTCTCATAGCCACTGCCGAAGACTTCTCTCGAGCTCGTCGAGCTTCGTCGATCTCGTCCGACGAGAAACTCGTCCTAGTAGTACGTGCATTTGAGAGGAAGATATCACATCCCTGATACGCACTCTTACAACACAAGTCACTTGTGACAAGTGTGGTATACATATTGAAGAACGAGAGCTTACGACGGTCCACATAATCAAGGTTGTAAATGGACGCTTGAGCGTGGATCGAGACTTGGAGGATTAGGCTTCAAGATTATTCATGCATTGAAGGCCTCGGCCATATATATTCGGGGTTGTTGAGGGTTGTACGGTCATCGACGGTACATTGACGGTCATGTGCACTGGGCAGTGCTCAGTTCCACAGGACGCTAAACGCGTTGACACGTACCCCTGAAGGTTGGGATAGGCGGGTGATGCTCTTCGCCGAAGAGCATCACGCCGAAGAGTCTTCGGCGGTAGACCGCTTGAACCGAGAATCGGCTCGCGCAAGTTGTGCGGCACAACTGCAGCCAAAAGCCCTACTGTTTAGGCAGCTGTTTCACAACCATTATTTGGTCTTTTGATCTCAGCCTTCAGTCAGGAACTCGGCAGTTATCTGAACTGAACTCGGCTGCATTGGTAAGGTTGGTAATGCCGCCTTGGCATGGTCAGGATACTCTCTGTGCAAACTATGCACTGCAAAGCAATATCAGCCCTAGGCCCGAGTGGAATCGACTGGAAAGAATTCCATAATGGACTTGCCATCGAGACTACGATTCATGGGCTCGGAACTTAGTGAGCGACGCGTCAGACTCTGTTGAACAGCGCGTCGCTCTGAGGGCGATACCTCTACAGTTAACCATGATTGCAGTTTGTTCCTTCGATAAGGCCTACGAAGTTCATATGAGAGGGGCCATGAATTCCAGCCACGGACACTGAGGAACGATGGGGCCAGGGACACAGGCACTGCATTCAAGGGCTCGCCCCAAAGCCCGTATATAACGGTTCGTTATTTACGGTCGGAGACCACATCAACTGTAAGCGTTGCCACTTTAACTGCCACATCTCGTCCAGCTGTCCCCCTCACGCGCATGAGCTGTCTCCAGCACAGGGTGGCGATGAAAATGATCAACATCAAGCATCTCGTACATCTACTCGCACAGGAGCCTCCGTTTCAGAGCAGGAAGATTCCACATAGGGCTCGTGTTGGAGCCTGTTTTAGACTCAAAATACGCGCCTTTGGTTGAGTTCAAGCTCGTCTTTCGGGACCGCAGAGGGACAGTGGGGAGACAACAAGCGCGGGTCAGCACAATTTCCCGCTAGGCCCGTGATATCTCGGCCCGACGTCGTCTTTCCGGTGATGCAGTTGAGATGCTGCCAGCATCATGCTGGTGGCAGCGGCATTCGAGCAATACTAGGTCATGACGAAAGTTAGAGGGACGTGCGAGTCCCGGAGATCGAGGAATTCCGGTATCCTGTACCCTTATTAGAACGGGAGAGTCTCTGGTCGTGGTCACCAGCTGTAAGTACCACCCATTTCTAATATGCGAGTTTCAGACTGAAACTGAAACTTTCAGTTCATAAAAGCACGCGGGTGAATGCGCAGCCTCTTCGGCGTCGTCGTTATCCTCGCTATTCACGCCATACTCCAGGCCGGACGACCAAGCGGCAGCTATTGTGGGGTCCCCGGATATACCATCTAAGGGTAACGGTACTGTCAAGGTCACTATCACGAGCGACACAGCCTTCGACATCTCGGCTTCGTGGACTCCCACTAATGGTACAGAAAAGAGCGGCAGTGAGACCGGTGTTCCCTACAAGTACGACGCTTCGACAAGCGACTTGACGGTCACCGACACCACCAAGCTGCAGGACCTGATCAACAAGATCGGTGCACCTTTGAAGGCTTCTGACCTCGCCAAGCTCCACTATGACGGCAAGGACCTCCACGTCGTGAATCTAGACAACTTCGCTCTGACGCCATGCTGATAATCTGGGGCGACTCTCGATGTCCGGCTATATTTTCTTGATCATATATCGTTCGGGCTCGTGGTCGGGTATGAACGGACCGCTCAGAGCGGTCACCTACCGCCGGAGAATTACTCCCTCTAGCGCGATCTCCCCCACGTTGTAGCTTGCGGTCTCCTTGTACACTCTGCCGACTGCGCAGCCCATTCGATGTATTTGACTTTTTTGCTGTTATCGCCGTTTGTTGATCATCCTAATCCTGATAGGTCCTATCAGATAGGACGTCATCCATATCTACCTTCCAGAGTTCGTGATGTTGGTGGTGTGATATCACACTTTTGGACGTAACGTCCGGGACGTTACGTTCACCTCAGACTCGATGGTTTGGGGTACCAGTGAGGACGGCTAAGTCGATTTCATTGACTGGAATGAGTGTTCGCCTTGTCAATGGGGTAGGGAAGAGAAGGACCATTTGCAGAGTCGACTGCCCACTAGGCAGTGCCTATTGTTCTCGAAGGAATGAACGAGAAACATAAACCGCACGAGGAAGGCAACTAAGCCGTGACGGTAGAGGTATTGCTCCACGGAGGTACAGCTCGAAGCACCTTTCAAGTCCGAGCTACGACATAGTCGAGTTGAGTTCTACAGTAGTTCAACTTGAACTACCGTACTGTATCCGGACAAACAGAAGACGTGAGGGGCAATACACCATTTCCAGATCTACTTAGTGAAACCCCAGAACAAGTTAATAAATCCCAGACCAAATTCGCAGAGCCCCAAAGCACTTTAGCTTCATGAAGGATCAATTTAGTAGATCTCAACGAAGTCACCAACAAGTACGGCAAAAACTCACAATCGTCAGTCTGAAAGAAGTAAGCCCTCTATATTCTACAGATCCCAGGTTAGATATTCGTGATTCAATGGCGCCCAAACGTTGTACCCTCGTTGCTAAGCTATCACGGTGATTGAAGCACCGTATGCAAAGTTGCACAGTTATCGCTTCAAGGTCTTTTCGGAGCAACAACTCGTAGTACGTCATTTTAAACTCGAAGTGCCTAGAACTCTATGCCGGATTTGGCCATTTTTTACTCCTTACTGACACTCATCTTCGAACCCAATATCAAAATGAAGAGCTAATGGGAGACACTTACTAAAAGCACACACAGGTTTAAAGAATCAGACTACACGTCTTCGGTAACCGAAGTTCGGTTAAACTTGCCAACGTACTTGCCTTGCTACTCGTCTCCAGCTTAGCTAGAGACCTCGAATAAACACGCCACTGAACCTCACGAACTTCACTATAGCCGGTGGAGTTAGTAGTGCCGCCTCACCGTGAGGCCCTCACGTGAATTCATTTCGAAGGCGTATTCACTCAGAGTGTATCACTCTTCCTTCTTGGCAAGGAGTTCTTGCCCTTCAGCGAGTCTTCGTCGCTTACCTAGGGATCCGAAGTAAGCGACCTCCGAAGACTCACTGCGGTGCAGTTACCCTAGACTAGGAGCAGTCACCGCAGTGTTGTGGATCACAAGACCTTGTGTGGTGTGTGACTGGCCACAGTGTGGTTAGTGTGGTGACCACACTGGCCGTCTTGTGATTCTACTGTTGCCCGCGGCATGAGCTGAGGAAGTCGTTGTGCCACAAACACTTCGTCTCGGTCATTACCAAAATGATTGTGGTCGAATTGTTCCTTCCAGCACGTAGTGCTTTTCAGTCCTATCACTATCTAATGCAGTTGAGAAGCAGCTGGTGAATTGCCTTTGAAGCCGAGAAAGTCAAGTAGTCACTGACTACTAGTCAGCCCGTTTGCGTTAGGACTTCCAATGTATCTCGGAGACCATTCGGCAAATCGGGCAGGACATATCTTAGGCCTCACAGATCATACGGTCCCTCCATTATTATACGAATTGATTAGACAGGGAACTCAAGAATCTTGAGTCAAGATTTGGACGGTATTACCGTCACGTTAATGGATCTTTCGATATGAATGGTCTGCTATGACCGAGAAACGAGTGAAGACTGTAGCTTGGAAAACGATGAAAAGATCGAGGCTTATGGGCCGAGACAAGACGGAGGTGCAGCAGTTCCGCGCCGCCATTGCCTTCACCGCTCACGTTCGCCCGCGCCTCTGAAAGAACGTGCATTCGGATAAACGCGAACGTGCGGAATTCAACCCAGCGTTTCTTAACCCTAACATTTTCCGACTGAGCGAAGTTTTTTAGGCGGGATAACAGGCTTGGTGAGAGCAACTTGAACCGCTCTCGCTACATTCAGCCGACCAAAGTCGGCAATTCTACCGCGGAAACGATCGACAAGATCGTCGAGACCGGTCATTAGCGACATCCTGACGTCAGCTGAGGAGGCCCATACCGAACAAGAGGGCGGCCGCTCCGGTCACGTGTGGTACGGCAACGGAGGTACCGGAGAAGACGGCATAGCCATTATTGGGCTTAGTCGTAAGGATGAGCTCGCCCGGGGCAGCGATGTCGACATAGGGGGCGTAGTTACTGTGAGAGGCCAGTTGACCTTTTCCATCACTGGAAGCTACACATAGCATTTCAATACCCTTCGTCCAGGCACACGGGTACCTCTTATTGACGCTGATATCAGAGCCACTATTACCGGCAGGGGCCACAATGAGGTGTCCACGTTCAGCGGCTCTTTTCATTGCGGATCGCAATACCCTAGAGTCTGAACGACTGCTGTAAGAATGGGTCGATAAGTCTGCACCGTTGTCTACAGCATAGTTCAAACCCTTCATGATATCCGCGGCAGAACCATCGGAGCCTGTCGGGCCCTGGTTCAGTGAACCCAAAACTCTCACTGGCATAATTTTCACGGGCGCGATCCCGGCTACTCCAATGCCATTATTCGTCACGGCGCCCAGTATACCAGCCATAGCCGTCCCATGCAGTTCAGCGTCACTGACATCATCATTATTATCGTGGAAGTTGTAACCATGGGAGCAGTTCTCATAGGAGAATATGTTACCAGCGAGGTCCTCATGGCGGAAGTCCACACCAGTGTCGACGACGGCTACGACGACTTCTCGTAGTGGGCGGCCCTTCAACGCCTGCCACGCCTCCTTCATCCCGATCGAGGCTAGATTCCACTGCTTTCCTGCGAATGTATCATTCACACCGAGCAACTCCCGCAGAGCACTCCGAGAACTTCCAAAATTCAGCTCCACTGCGTAGTTGGGCTCGCACAAGACGTCTAGCCTCAAAGTCTCCGCAGCATCAGTCAAGTATTGGCACATCTCTTCTCGAGTAACATTGCAGCTTGCAGACGCTGTGTTAATGACTTGGACTTCCAAAGTGGACAAGCTCTCCACTGCAACCCCGTCAGACAAGCAAGCCGTAACCGTCTCCTCAGTTTTCAATCGTCTATTGTCAAGACGACTGGCCAGCATGCCCGGAACTAGGCGCACATCCACGAAGGAGGGTGAGGTCGGCTCTACTTGCAAAAGCCTTGATTCAAGGCTATCTTCAGAAGATGAGGAGACCCTACTGACGGATACAACCGTTCGGTCATCGGCAATGTCGGCTTTCGAGAGGACTAGGAGCGCCGAGAGTAGGGATAGTACCTGTAGCATGGAACTGGAGAATCGACTGCAGAGAGTAGAGCAAGAATGATATTCGGTGCTAACGCTGATATGGCGACCTAAGAGAGAACGCAAAGATCGTGTGACAGAGCTAAGGAAGGAGGACCAGGCGGTGACACCCCTTGGTGTCACCTCACCCTTGGTGTCACGTCGCTCGGGCGTGCGCCAACCGTGTCACACGATTCGTGTGCGTAGGTGATGGCGTGGCACTCACCCCCTCTCCTTCTCAAAAAGGGGTACGAAAAAGACAAGAGTGGCAGGATAACTTAATTGACAAACGAAATGGCAGCCTGTGATTGGCAGGCCATGGGAACGTTCACCAAAGCGAGAATCAGCCAAGTTCAGGTTGAACCGTTCAGCCCTGAGATCAAATGGCATTTGATCTCAGGGCTGAACGGTTGACAAATGCACCGGGTATCTGAAGAGAAAACAAACTGGAGCCGGTGTATCTTGAACGGGAAGAGAAAACAAGCTGAAGCCGGTGTATCCTGAACGTTGACGGCATCCGAGAATCGTGGAACAAATCTATGGTGAGCACAAATGCCGAGAATGTGCACAGTGCACCCGATGCACTAAATAGGGTGCATATCAGCACAGGCTAGCGAAGCGATGGTCACGCTACCGGTTAGCTTTATAGTGTCGCAGGTTGCTCCGGTGAGGCGGGGCGGCCGTCGGCCTTTCATTCTAAGCTCTTCTTAGAAGAGTCTTCTACATGAAAACCCGTGCCCGGCGCTCCACGATCGCTCTGGAGAGCCGAGTAGACACAGGAGGATTAGCGGATGAGCACCTGGTGCTCAGCACCTTCGGAGCGAAGCTTTCGGCTCGCGCCCTGAAAATCAGAAACAACTTATGAGACGGAGTAGGGGAGGGTAGTAAATAAGTTGTCATACTACGATGCGTGATCTACGAATCGCAAATCGAAATGATTTCAGTTAAAGGAAGGTTGACGCAGAACGAATATAACTAGGTATGCAGCTGTACTACAGCTCAGGCTCAGCTGCTGAGCAGGGGCTCTGTCAATTCTACAGCTGCTGTAGCCTCCGGCAGAGAGCCCTGCAGAGTAAGCACCTGCATAGTATTCCCAGGCTGCAGGAATTCAAAAGGACCCCATTGCCCCATCCAATCTTTCGGCGCGAATTTATACAAAGATCGTTAGGGTCGTATGGGAAATTCCCATTGACATGAATTCCCATTGGGATTTGCGTGTGAATCGTGTTCCACACGTGCACGTAGTACCTTTGATCCACAAGCTGGATAGATTCCTTGGCAAGGATAGGGTTGTGCTTCATCTGGCTCAACGTCTCGTCCATCAATTTTAACCCTTCCATGAATGAGCAGCTGTCGGATTGCGATGTGTTACTCAGGTCAACGAGAGCCTCTCGTCGAGAGGTCGCAGCAAGTCCATGCCCTCCTGCTCTCTGGCTCGTTGCGCTTGGTCTCGGATACAGGGAGGCTCCCTGAGGGAGCCAGTACCGAGTGGAGTTCCCTGATTTTATCTGTCAACCTGAGGATGAACTTGGCGCGAGAGTGAGAACTCTGTGGTAGGTGTTACGTGAGACACAATGCGCTGTCGAAAGTGATTCTGAATCACTGATTCATTCAACCTCAACCCCTCCCTAATGGCTATATCACGGTCCGTGATTCACGGATGACTCGTCCCAGCTGCTTTCCATGCTGTCCATGAGTTGTGCCAGTATGTTCCAATTCTGCAGCAGTCTGTCAAGCGACTTAATTCCGCTTACCCACCGAGTAACACCTAGAGGAGTGAGCCATGGAGAGTCGGTTAGATGAATAACCGTACCTATCTCAGGCACCATCCCCCCAGTGGGGGCTATATGAAGAGAGGGGTGGGGGGCCCCCACCCCTCTCTTCATATAGCCGGGGCACCAACGACTGCTGCAAGAAATGCCACTTTCCAGACACCCTGACCATGACGTCATAATTCTCCTAGTTATCCATCTCAACTTCAAGTCCTATGGACCACGATCCGCCGAAACGCAAATCGAAATCATAAATAGTACCACTGCTAATGATGCGATAAGTGACAACACAATAGGTCTTCACGATGCCATCATACTACATGGACTTACTCGGGAGAACTCACTCTCATTCTCCGTATATCTTGATCACGTTGCTCACGGTCTTTCACCTAAGCTTATAGCCTATAAGTTATAGGCGATCCGCCACTACCAACGTGCTCGGGAAGCAGGGCAACTGCCGGAAGACTTCTGTCGCTTGTGCCAGCATGGGGCCCTGCGCAGAGGCCATTATCATCCAATGAGGCAGGACGGACTCGTGAGTTCCGCTTGCAAAGTCTTGCAGTATGCTGAGCACCTGAACCGAGAGCTCTGCACTAACCCGCTAGTGAGCAGCGGCTACTAGCCGCCGGCTAGTAGAGCGCCTCGACTCTCCGCCCGCGGATTATTCAGTAATAAACTCACCTCTTCAAGTTCATGACGCCTTGAACTGCTCTTTTTCTCAGTTCCGGATCATGACTCCTGTTTGTCTGCTTCCAAGGTAGTTTGAATTTTCTAGAGTAAGACATTTTAGAGGCGTTCTTGGGACTCTCAAGTTGGGAGCCGTTTTGGGTTGCCATGTCAATGTTCTCAATGTCGCGAGAAGATGCACTCATCCCACTAGATTAACACAACCAACCGATACTAATGGATAGATAATAATCACCTCACCGAGCCTTGGGTTGCAACGATAGTACTTCACGTAAGGATGGTCCAACCAGTGAGGACCACAAACCAATGGAAACTTAACCTTAACTTCACTTCGCAATACAAGCTCTAGCCTACTTAGCTTGAATGTCTACGATCACACAGAGCAAACGCTACCCGCGAACGCCGGGCGTTCAACCCCCTGAAATCAGAATGCTCTCTTTGCTCACAACAGCGTCAACGCTGATCGGCTTCGAAGGTTACGAATGTTATTCGTCGTTGAATGGCAGCTATATTGAAACTCTTTCTCACCACAATCACTACGTGCGCCACGACTTCCACACCACTTAAAGGTGGAGTGATATAAACATCAGATGAAAACGACGGTACCTCATTGGGTTATCTCACGCCGACGATGGGACACATGCTGCGCCCACAAACGAAAACATCTGATCTCCTCAGTGATCGGGATAACATGATGTTATTAACATCATCATTCTAAGCTCTAGGTAGCTCCGGGTAGTCGATAATGAAAGGGTGAACACTAACACATATCTCCCACTCTCGGGTGGCCACTACATTGTAAGGTCTTTTATCAACCGAGCACATCGATACTTTGGCGAGCAGAGTGGCGAAGCCCTCCTCAGTAAAAGATAACAAAACTGCGTGAAATCGGCAGAGACCAACACAAGTAGTGCCACCAGTGTTTGGCACAAACCTTGCTTGCCTAGCGCAACCACCATACACTCTAACAAACGAAGAACCAACGAAATGAACGCAAAGACAAGCATCGCGTTCACCAGCAACGCGAGCAGTGAACAACAACCTCCGAGGACAAACCTCCTCGGCGCGAGTCACATCCTTCAACTCCAGAATCTGTCCTAGACCACGCTCGTCGAGTATGCTCGACATTTGATTCCCGAATGAACCTAATGATGGTCGTGAAGTTGCCTCGTCGCGGGGAGAATCCAGTAGGCCAACTGATACCCCATCTACCACGGCATTTCACACTTCAAGAGGAAGTGGTGAAACGCGGCACAATCGATGAGCGGTGTCGTTACTTGGGTTCGCCAAGATACCAGATGTCCCAGGGGACTCATAAAGCACATAGACGCTGAAGTCGCCTCTACCGGAGATGATGAAGAGACTGTTATCGGCAACAGCGAGTTCTTCAATTTCCCATGGCAGCCGAATAGGTGGCAGGAGTTCGCGCTTGGAAATATGGAATTTTCTTAGTTCGCGACTAAGACGGGGAGGCCTTGGCACAAAGTAAAGCACCCCTCCAAGAACGCAGCTGCAAGGTGCTATACGAGTGTCGTTAAGAAAATATGGTACAAAATCGGGGTTTTCTGGCGGGCCCTCCAAGCCCACTGTGAGATAAGACCCACGCCTGGAAGACGATCGATCATAGGACTTATCTCGGAGTTATAAACGGCGAAGCATCCCCAGTCAGCGCACTCGATCGGAAGGTGTTGTTCAACGCCGGGAAGTCGTACAAAACCGCGAGATCTCCGAACCCCGGATGTGACGTCAGCTATCGTCAGCTCGCTAGGAAGGTGACGGATTGGCATATAACCCCATATCTTGCTTTTCAGATCGTCCACGAGGCTGTTGGTTGTAGCTGATTCGTTCAATACCCTTAGCTCTAGCGCAAGAGAGTCTATACCCATAGGGCAAGCTCTCGCTCCTGCCGAACCCATTTGATCAGCTTTCTCTGTAAGCTCGAGCGCTGGCAATGTTTACCTCAGGTAAATTAACCGTGCCAGGAAAATGCTGTTGCTGGTGCTCGAAGAAAAATTCGCGCGCCACAAAATATCATTCTGAGTCGTAACATTTTCGGGCCCGCCACCTCCTTGTTGCGTTCTCCGCCTTAGTCGCTGAGCGTCTTTTTTCACATTGCAATTATCAACTCATTTCGGGAGATTCGTGAACTCGCCGGCCCGAAAGCAGCAGACTTGCATGAGCGTGCTTCTCAGCCACGTAAAATTTTTGCGGTTAGAGTTAAAAGCCTCTTTTTAGAGGTTTTACGCTGAAAACCTCTCGAGTGATCTCCAAGGCTTTCGTCTACTGCGTGACCCATCCTGAATCGACTCAAATCAGGATGGCCGATGCACAGTAAACTTTGTGACGTGCAAGCCCTGGGCACGACCACTACTATGGCAAAATGATGGGTTGGAAGTGGATAACGCCCATATACTTTCTGTTGTTATAGTCGCTGTGTTTGTTGCCGTATTACGAAGCAGTAACTGTTTCCTGTGGACTAACGTCATGGCCACAAGGCTGTCGCCTTCAACATGATACATGATATTCAAACCCGTGTGGATGACGTCAATGGAATGACACTCCAAAGTGACGAGTTCTACCACTGCAGGGATGATGAGGCGCCCCTGACGACGCACGGCTGCGATTTGAGACACTTTCTGATGGGCTTATCAACAATGCCTCGTGCTTGTTCGCAACAACTGCAGAAGCAGTTGAGGTAACGACCATGCAGGCTACGCGCGATAGGTACTATTCTTTTGTCTCAAAGCTGATGGCGAAAAGCAAGTAAACCCGCAAGCGCTTTGAAAGATAGGAGCTTGCGTGCTGCAACTCACTAACACCCCGGAACTTCTTCTCACCCTCATGTGCGTTCATACCCCTATTCAACCACCAACTCTTCCAACTCATCTTTCGTGGAAACCTTTCTCAGACCGCCGTAGTTTGTATATATCTATCAGTAACGAGTTTCCCCGACTTTGTCGCATCGCGGAGGGCTTGGATGCTCGAGGACTCTGTTTTGGGCAATGCAGCGATGAAATGGGACGCATCCAACCACAACTGAGCCCGTAACTTGTCGATGTCCGAAAACTCAGATGAGGCTGCTGAACCTGGATGGAGAACAGTGATGCATTCAAATCACTACTTCTACCTACCCTTCGTTTGATGCGTGAAGCGACTCAAAGATTCCTCCTTCTCCAGGACGGCTTTACACCGTTCTGCGAAGCCCTCTGCACATTGGTCGCCGACACGGATCAGGACCTTGTTCACTTCGTCGGAACTAAGAAACAGACAGATTATGAAAATCTGCTCATCATGAGCTTATAAAGGGGAAAAGGAAGGAAATGAATCAGCGAAAAGTTCCCGATAATGAGGAAATGCAGGGAATACACAAAACGGAGCGTAGACTGAAAGGCAAGACGATCAGCGTATCGCAGGGAAGGTCGACAGAGCAGAGAGCATTGCCAGGGTATTGCTACTAATCTTTGCTGTATTTCTGAGCGAAGTCCGTGAGGATGCTGCTGGCGTTGTCCACATATGCGCTGTGAGTCGTCGGAGCCGACTTGGCCGTCATACGATAGAGCACAGGTATTTGCTTAACACCTTCAAGTTTAGGGACTGATAGAAAGGAAGGTATCAATGAGATGTGAAGGAGTTCTCTCACCAACAGCGTCAACAAGAGACTTCATCAGACATGCTTCGACCTCGGATACTTGCCGCTTGAGTCGATCGATGCATAAGGCTAGTAGTTGGGTAACTGAGAGACGATGCGTTAAAATAAAATTATAATAATCACAACAGCTAGTCATCAAATTTCTATTAGTAATGAGTGAGTTAATCTTCATTGAATCGAAACGACTCCCAATGCTGTTTTGCACAAACAGAGTTGCTAGGAATGGATATAACGAGGAGAAGCTCCATTCGCTTGTGTAGGCGCCGAACTCGCTGTGAACTGAATGATGCACCTCCATCTGTCATTTCTTCTCCCGCTATTTTCACGATATCAGACCCTAATCCACCAACTGTATCAGGCTCCAATTCACCAGCCACGACAGAAAGGTCCTTGCAGAATGACAGAGCGAGACCAGGATCTGAGGAGAATATAATGTAGCAGCGTGATAACGGCAGGAAGATTGATATGGGCGTGACGGCGAGGCAGTAGTCTGCGTACCGGTCGATCCTGACATCGTTTGAGAGCTGATGTGGCCCTGCCAAGCCGAGAGGAGGTCGCAGGTGAGATGAAGGCACCTCGGAATCAACTGCGGCATCAATTGAGCCAACGCCCCAGGGTCCTTCCATATCTAAGATTGAACCGTGCATCTGGCAGAACTACCGGAAAGATCCCCACCTGAGAGCGCAGGATGGCCAAGGGGTTGTCCTCCCTTGTGAATAGCTCCTTCCGGACTTGCTGCGCAATTTCTCGTTGCCGTAATGAAAAATAACTGAAAAAATTGATTCAACCTAGCTGGGGTGACATGCCGAATCCCTACACGTTGGTCTTCCATTTTGCTTCGAATGCTGTTAGCCACGACGCCTGAGATAAAGGTCGCAGGTTCGAACCCCGGTAGGGACATCACACCCTCACCGTCATAAGATAGGGCTCGTGACCAGCTCCCACTCCTCTTATGAAGTCTTGCGCGGCAGCATAGTTCTCAGCGAATTGAACAGGGTAGGTTGGCATGAAGACCGATGGGACTCTTTGTTGAACGTCGATTAGGACAGGCCGAAGGAGGCACTCTGAGAACTGAGTTGATGCCGATTCATCCAAGTTATGCTACGAAAAGATATCTTCTCATGTAGATATCTTAGTAGCTGAATACTCGCATTGGAGAAGGAATGATGTCCAAAACTCCAAATCGAGCCAGCTCAGTCGGTAAGCGGCATATTAACCATGCAAACAACCGCTGGTTCGATCCCCAGCTGCGGTGTTTCTTACCCGGTAATAAATGCAATCCTTCAACACCCTTCAGGCACTCGTTCAACTTAGCCAAGGCGTTGGTCTGACTACCGAAAACTGCTTTTACCTTCTCAAAGAACGGGGTCAGCAGAACAGCGGCTGCCGCTCCGGAAGAGGCCACAGTGAGACCGCCTTGCTCCGAACCTGATACCAACAATTCATGCAAACGGCTGGAAAACCAAAGGGGAAATGCCGCCACCGGGTATCGAACCGGGGACCTATACTCACCGGCAATGTCTTTCAGCTGCTCTTCAACGAGAGTGCTCACAACGGAACTCCAAATGTCACTGGTATGCCCCAGATTAACCTGAGGAAAGAGAATTGTCGCGCGCCACGAAATTGGCCCACTCACCAATCCCCTGCAGGTGGCAATAAGGCACATTGACGATACAGAAGAGGGGTCTTCCGATGGGGCCTCGGCGAAGACTTTCAGGAGATGATTGAGCCTGAGCGGAGGAAATGCAAGTGAAGCAGGATTAACTCATTAGTCAGCCTCACTCCCGCAAAAGTGTCTGGTGAAGCTGATCGCGTGTGGTAGTCAAGTCGGCACGTAAGCTATCCACGTACTTGGTGGCCTCAGATTCTCCTGAGGTATCTACACAATCATCAAGCAGTCGACAAAGGTGTGGTATGGAACATGTACGCACGAAAGTCTCCGTACACTCCTTGTACAGAGAAAGTGCCGTTGAGAAAATGCAAGTTTTCAAGATTCTCGAGGTCTTGTCAGGCTTGAGGAGTAAACCATACCCCAGTGGAGGTTCACCTGCGGATGTCGTCGACTGAGCCTCCGCCAAGGCTAGTTCGATCCTCGTGAGCTCGATGGCGCTGTTCTCGAGGGCTGCATAGCCGGCTAGGGTAAGGTGGTCGTTGGAGGGGGAGGAGGCAGCAGCCAGACGACCAGAGATCTTCGATAGTAACGCACGATTGTCTTTGTAGAGACGAAGTAACTGAGGGAACTGATGCCTGTAAACAAGGAGTATCTTGAGGTCGAGACAGACATATACAGAATTGAAGGTTAATGGCGACTTCCCCGCCCTTTTTCTGATGCTTCTCGCAACGATATCATCAAGTACGATTCAATAGACGCAGTTAATGCGATGTTGTATGCCAAAGCGACCAAAAGAAGAGTGTGTGAACACTGGAGAACTAAAATTTAAGCTTGAAAAAGAGCTCACAGTACGCAGACCGCAGTCGCTCGACCAAGGGGAGATCACTTTCGAAAACAACGGAACTATTTGCTCGCTAAGAAACCACAAGGAAACTTGTCCCTTCCAATTTCCTCGCTCCATCACCCGCCTCACCGATCGTTCGCGTCTAATCTTTTCTTTCTCCTTCATGAGCGCCTCGGCCTGGTCGACCATCCCCTTCGCCGTTGTAGTCGACGCCGTAGAAGATTCCAGTGCTGCGCTTAGAGGGGGGCGTAGACGAGCTGTTTTGCGAGATACCTGAAAATAGAGGGCCCGGGGATCGAACCTGTGCGGGACGACTCAGTTGCTGCAGCTTCACGCACATCCTCCATTTTAGTAGACAGACCGATAAACTCGCTGTAATGATCGTTGATCAGCTGAACGAGCTCCTCTTGTATCTGACAGAAACATGTACAGACCGGCGACTAGCTGATCCAATCCACCTTATTTTCGGGGCGCGTGAAGCTTTTCACGAGGTCCGTCATCGACACCCCTCTGCGTCGATACCGTTGTATGATCGCCACTGGATCTGCTCCCGGCTTTGTAAACTCGGAAAGAGGAACCGCCACACCCGCCATAAAAAACTGACAAACCTAGCTAGCGAGATGCAAATGGAATTCGCTCAAAATTGGAATGACGAGTTCATCAGCAATCGTGAGGCATGCGGATGATAAGAGCAGTGCAGCAAAAATTTTGCTGCGACTCACAGGTATCTCATTTTGCTTCAAAACCTTTTTGCATGAAAAATTCTCTGCGGCAAGAAAACAACGATAAACTTACTCTGAAAAAAAATTAATTTTTCTCCCGTGCGCAGGTCGGCTGGTTGGCCAAGCGACAAGGCTGATACAAAGGGATCTCCCTGGCAGACCGCCAACACGACAATATCGCTGACTAGAAGCTTTAGTATGAAAAACGTCGGGGCGACCTCGATCGAGCGCGCCATGCAGGATCTGAAAGGTATTCAAAGTTGAGGTGTGCCCTGCCTCATATATGCATCAGCTTAACGATAACGAAACGATTGCTGACAATGGGTGTGATAGATTCGCGCCATCATGAGAGTCTATCAAGCCAAGCAGCCTCTCCTTGCGATGATCAACGATGATAGAGTTGGCGAGAGGCCGGTCGCGGTGCATCAGATTGTGGGACATGTTAACGACATTTTTCATTTGAGTGAATCCAATACTAGCACTCGTCATTGAGACCGTAGGCAGCACATCGCTAACTTTAACATATTACTTGACGCTGAACGGAACTGATGACGATAGGGATGTAAGCATTCACGAGAGCAAAGGAAATTTCTCAGATAAATTCCAATGAAATTCATGGTAAATTTCCATCCATAGGACGGTGTGAGATGGAAGGCTTACCATCAGCTAGGGGACGGCGAACTCTCAAAGGTCGAGAGACGACGGTTTCACGTGGCTGTAGTGGAGACGGTGGCGAAGGAGCTAGGTACGACCTTCGAGGCCTTGGCAGCAGATTGGAGACGATGAAATCAAGCCATTCTTGCGTTCTGAAGAGGACCAGTTAATGAGCATAAACCCACAGCGATGCTGCCCGGCGGGAGGCGACGGTCGCGTCATGAACACAGAAAAGACTCGCTTATGTGAAGTATGCTCCTGAGAGTGTTCAAGATGCCCTGCAATGACTGCGAGCGAGCGGGAAAATCCACGATAGAAATATCGACCACTGTCCATCGCAGATGATCTTGTAGAGTACTCGCAATATGAGCACGATGATACAGGCGAGGACGGCAGCGAGGAGAAACGCGTAGTGAACTGCAACGATTGTATTATCTTTGAATCAAAGACTTTGATAGATACGCATGCGAACGGAAAAGGCTGGAATTCCATCGAGTCGGAGAACCATCATTGCCGACACTTACATCCTAGGAGAGTTTCGGTGAATGATCAATGACGGTATGATCTCATCTTCCAAATGACGAGCCATCTCCTCCCATCTGGAAGACGCAGATGAGTACGAACGAAATCTGTATCGCCTGCTACCGATCTCGATACCCCTCTTCTCGGGTACGGAAATGCTCATGATAGTCCCTGGAGGCCACAATCGCTACGATGCATTTATCATCGATACGCTTCACACCAACACCTACAGCACGGAGCAAGAATGATAGATTTCACGATGGATCGATTGAATCAATCCATCTTAGAAGTTTTGAACCAATTCCGCTGCAATCGTTGAAGTGTTCTTGTGTATTCGGTTACTAACGGTTGGCCCAACCGTTCTCACCCAACCGGGTTGGGTGAGAATCCGAGGAATGGTGGACGTCAGGCGACTGGAACGTATCGCGATACTGCCCAATGGACAGTGACAGACACTGACACTTTCCGGTGTTGAAGACTAAACAAGGTTTATGATAAACCGTTTATCGACTGCGTGTTGAAAGGGTTTGACCAATTCTGAGGTGATGCGGTTTCTCGGGCGAATGAAGCATGTAACCAAAAAGCCCCACTGCTGATAGCTGCAAGTGCAGTTATAGCCGGATCGACGGAGAAGAGGATTCGCTCTTGTAACACGAGGCACCGTGGTTCTCGTTGCACCTGGAACTAGCCTTGCCGAGCGTCACGCTCGGAACGTTTCGTACTCCTTGCAGCAGTAGAGTGGGGTAGAGAAGCCGCAGAAGTAGCATCTATCGTAATTAATGAAGCCGCGGCCCGCAACAGATCGCAACAGAGTGACCATCTCGCTCAAGGTGAATTGCCTTGGGGATGATATTCACTAGAGTGGACCATCCTTGTATGATATGAATTCAATACCTTCCTGACTTCAGGGCCACTCATATTCTTGGCATTATCGGCGACAAACCGGCGACACGGACCCAACTTGACATAACATCTTTGAAGTGCCCTAGCGATGGCAGCACTGCTTATAGATGGTAGGTATTCCCAGACCAGATACTTACTAGGGCCGCAACAAGTCGTAGCGCAGTGACCATCTTGCAGCGAGATTCTTGCGCAAACAGCGACCACACATTTCAGAAACTACGACCTCCTTTGCAGGGTCCTCCAGGATGCATGGCATGCATTGCATGCATCAGCCCGAGTGCGCTTGACTGCTAATGCGAGATATTTTAGCATCCCGTGGAGAACAGCTAAAATCATATTTTTGCACCCGGAACTTCCGGCCCGTAATCAAGACTCGCGGAAAGAAGATGAAACGGCTCGGTGGCAATGGTATCACCGCGGCGGTTCCATGGTTGACCGTGGAGTGCGAAAGGGACAAGGCAGTTCCCTAAACTCAGGCCCTGAGGCTCTCGACGCATGCCAACTTGAAACCAAGCAGAAAACTTCACCACGCACTGCGCGACACTCAGCGAACGTGACCAACAGTGGTGGTCCACCACCCCTTCGAGCCTACCTGGTAAATCTTTGACTGGTCGCCAGATGAGACAATCCGGGAGTGCCGTCTCCAGAAAACATCTGATGGAACGCGACACGAGCATTGTGTAAACGCTGCTTGTCATATAGTGTCAACAGGGGGCTCTCCTCGGCTATCCCACCATTAATCATTAGTAGATCCCCGAACGACGGCGGGGTCGTATTGTGAACTGACCGGGGTCAACCCACTCAAATACAGGCTGTACTACTGTACTGTGTATTATACAGCTCACATACACCAACTAGAATACTACACTGCAGCGACCGGATAGGGCGTAGCAAAATCGATGTACAGTATTCCCTACCAACTTACCCACGAAGTACTCTGGAGTCCTCGATACCTTTCGGAAGAACCGTCTGTAGGTAGAGAGATATTTCGGATATCCACAGCTCAGTCGGGAGGTCCCAGAACATCCACCTGACCACATGAGACGGACTGGGGTTAGTCTGAGGAATCCACAGTGAAAACATCCAACTCCGGCAGATACGAGATGACTCGAAGTCGATACACAGTTGATAAACACCCATTGGATGGAGCTTACAGATCAACCCGAGCAATCCACTTCGTTATCACAGTTCTAAAGAGTTAGTTTTTGCATCTCACGTATACGCCATCACTGCGGGTGTATCGATGTAGCGGCTCCGTCGCCGACGACAAGTGTTGCCCTCCCGTAGTATGGCGCTTGAATCGAGAATCGGTTGGCAAGTGCTGTGCTGTACCGAGCACAACAACAGCCGAGAACATTACTTGTTAGGTGGCTGCCTCACAACCATCAATTCATCTTGCGTATCCCAACCCTCAGTCAGGAACTCGGCAGCCATTCAAATCGTTTTCAACTACATTGAGAAGCTTGGTAATCCCCGCACGAAACAGTCAAAAGGCTTTCTACGCGGATACAACCTCAACCCTAGACCCGAGTGTAAGCTGCTCTCGGAACGAAATTGCCGATACGATTAGAAAGAATTTAACGATTCATGTGATGGGTAAATATGCAGCTTCGTCACGTAGACTACGTGAGAAAGCGGTACCCCCACCAACAGTAGATCATGGGATGCGATACACCCCTTCTACAGTGCCTACGAAGCTGAGCTGAGTTGCAAGCTTGGCTAGCTTCGGGCGCTCCCACTAGTACACTATGGTGGCAAAACCACCACAATGGCTGCTGCGAACCATGAGTCCCAACGTCGCTACCCACATTTGCTCTATGCGCATTTTCTTTTCGGTGCGTCCAATCATCCGAGCAATCGCGCGCATTACTCGTCACGCTACTAAACACACGTTCTCCCCAAAGTCCTCTCCAGTCCGATTTCACCAATTCACTTTGAGCCCCGTCACAAATAGCTACACCGTGCCACACTGTATTGGGTTATAGCACAGAACACTACTGCGAATTCATGCGCTCAAAAAATAAATGTAGGTAGACCTTGAGATTCATCAAACTCAGCAGCAATGGAGGAAGTTGTCACTATAGTGCATCGGAGAGGCCATACGGTTGAGTCATGAGGCCTAGGGAACGAGAGCAACAGCGCAGGTCAACCTGGCTAACACAGCAGTGAACGGCTAGGGTCGTAGTCTATATATGACCAACTAACATCCCTGTAACGGTGAACGACACATCTTGTCAAGTTCAGCGCTGTCCCGCCTGTGGGCAGACCCTGCCCACGAGCTAGCTCCCGCACAGAGTGGCCATGAAAATCTCTAACATCGAGCAGCACCTTGTGAACCTACCGAACGCAAGATTCCGTTTTGGAGTGGGAAGCTTTCACATAAGGCTCGAGGTGGAGCCTGCTGAGGAGGCAGCATTCGCGCCCTCGGTCCAGTTCAAGCTGGTCTTTTCATGCTGTAGAGGGACAGAGGGAGACAAGTTGTCTCAGACAACAGGAACGAGTCAGCACAATTTCCGGCGGAAATTTCCCGCCATTTGATATCTCGGCCCGATGCCGTCTTCGTCGATACGCAGTTGGGATGCTAGGGGCATCAGTCGCCATGTCCTAGTACACGCTACTTGCTAGGACACGGCGACTTGCCGTCGGCGAGTGAAGTAGGCGTGAATGAAGGAGGATCGGATAATCCGGTACACTTCTTCAAGGAGGGGAGAGTGTCTGGTCATGGTAGCCAGCTGTAAATGAAAGTTCTACTCGTTCCTAATGTGCAAATTTCAGTTCATAGAACCACACGGCTGAATGCGCACCCTCTTCGGTGCCATTGTTCTCCTTGTTGCTCACGCCATACTCCAGGCTGGGCCACCATCAGGCAGCTACTGTGGGTCCCCGGATATACCAACTTAGGGTAAGGGTACTGTCAAGGTCACTGTTGGTAGCGGAACAACCTTCGACATCTCGGCTTCGTGGACTCCCACTAATGGTACAGAAAAAAGCGGCAGTGAGTCCGGTGTTCCCTACAAGTACGACGCTTCGACAAGCGACGTGACGGTCACCGACACCACCAAGCTGCAGGACCTGATCACCAAAATCGGTGCACCTTTGAAGGCTTCTGACCTCGCTCATCTCCACTATGACGGCAAGGACCTCCACGTCGTGAATCTGCTCAACTTCGCTCTGACGCCATGCTGATAATCTGGGGCGACTCTCGATGTCCGGCTATATCTTAATGATCATATATCGTTCGGGCTCGGGGTCGGTACGAGCGGTCACCCACTGCAGAAGAATCAGTCCTTTAGCGCGATCTCCCGAAGTTGTAACTTTTGGCCTGCTTGTACACTCTGCCGACGGCGCAGCCCGCCCAATATCTTTGGCAAAACTTCGTCTATAACCACCGTTTGTTGACCATCCCGCTATGACGTTGTTTATACTTATCTTTCAGAGGCCGTGATGTCGATGGACGTGATACCACAATCTCGGTTGAGACGAGAGTATAGGGCATCAGTCTCTTTGGCTGAGTCTTTTTCATCGAATTAAGCTGATGTTTGCTTTGTCAATAGTCTGGCCGGGGGAATTGATCTCCCAAGTCGTCTGCCCAGCATTTTGTGAGGAACATATGAGCTTAGGTCACTCAAGAGATCGAAAGAGAAAAAACGTGAGCGATACCAACTTTCCCGCACGGGACAATCCGCAATCGGCGATAAACCTACAGGTCAATCGCCGATTGCTTGTGGAGCTACCGATTAATCCCGAATTTCTAGAGATGTGGACTCCACATTCTAGAGGTTCAAGTAGGCGCCACGAGGATCTTTCGGAGTCGACATCTATGACGCTTCGAAACACTACTTACCTCTCCACCAAACCATAGCTAATGTGAAAACATGCTCCTGTTGACAACAGGCTGTTGTAGGTTATCACAGAGGGCGCGACCTTGGTTATTGGCGGAGACAGTTAGGAGGCCCTCCGTGATACTTTTCACTTCTCACTGAGGATTTCCTAGATCGCGTCCATACTGAGCTGATGGAATCAGCCGGCAAACTCGCCGAGTTTAACGTTGAAACGCATGCCGAACAACAAGGCTGCTCATACGGCACAATACTCCACAGGCCAACGATGGCGCCACATCTCGTCGCTGGGATGCCGTAGAAAATTCCTACTGAGCAGTGACTAGACTAGGCCTTCGTAACGAAAAAAGCGGAGCTCGGCACGAAGTCTCGGGTTCGAACCCCAGCCAGGGCTTTTTTCTGTTTTTTTCGAGGTCATCTACAACGGTCCACGCTGGTTTTGGTTGGTGGGACGGGGATGAAAGCGATTTCGTATTTTTTGTAGAACATATAAATCGAGAGCTTTCGATTGGTATGCGACCCATGAGCTCATTCAGCATAGTCGTGGAGAAATAATTCGAACGAACGAACGAACGAACGAACGAACGAACGAACGAACGAACGAACGAACGAACGAACGAACGAACGAACGAACGAACGAACGAACGAACGAACGAACGAACGAACGAACGAACGAACGAACGAACGAACGAACGAACGAACGAACGAACGAACGAACGAACGAACGAACGAACGAACGAACGAACGAACGAACGAACGAACGAACGAACGAACGAACGAACGAACGAACGAACGAACGAACGAACGAACGAACGAACGAACGAACGAACGAACGAACGAACGAACGAACGAACGAACGAACGAACGAACGAACGAACGAACGAACGAACGAACGAACGAACGAACGAACGAACGAACGAACGAACGAACGAACGAACGAACGAACGAACGAACGAACGAACGAACGAACGAACGAACGAACGAACGAACGAACGAACGAACGAACGAACGAACGAACGAACGAACGAACGAACGAACGAACGAACGAACGAACGAACGAACGAACGAACGAACGAACGAACGAACGAACGAACGAACGAACGAACGAACGAACGAACGAACGAACGAACGAACGAACGAACGAACGAACGAACGAACGAACGAACGAACGAACGAACGAACGAACGAACGAACGAACGAACGAACGAACGAACGAACGAACGAACGAACGAACGAACGAACGAACGAACGAACGAACGAACGAACGAACGAACGAACGAACGAACGAACGAACGAACGAACGAACGAACGAACGAACGAACGAACGAACGAACGAACGAACGAACGAACGAACGAACGAACGAACGAACGAACGAACGAACGAACGAACGAACGAACGAACGAACGAACGAACGAACGAACGAACGAACGAACGAACGAACGAACGAACGAACGAACGAACGAACGAACGAACGAACGAACGAACGAACGAACGAACGAACGAACGAACGAACGAACGAACGAACGAACGAACGAACGAACGAACGAACGAACGAACGAACGAACGAACGAACGAACGAACGAACGAACGAACGAACGAACGAACGAACGAACGAACGAACGAACGAACGAACGAACGAACGAACGAACGAACGAACGAACGAACGAACGAACGAACGAACGAACGAACGAACGAACGAACGAACGAACGAACGAACGAACGAACGAACGAACGAACGAACGAACGAACGAACGAACGAACGAACGCACAGAAAAGCGCAGAAGTGACAGTATATGCTCCGCTCGCTTCGCTCGCTCCGCAGTTCGTTCAGC